>PVLD010022703.1:0-28780 GCA_004027595.1 Dinomys branickii | reverse complement strand
CCTGACGCTTATCTAGATGGGCAGGTGCTACCAGTGGTGTGGGTGGCAAGTGAGGGCAGTTACTCCCTGCAGACATCAGTGCCCAGGGTGCACAGAGCGCTACTCGCCTGGCTGGCTGCTCCTTTCCACATGTACTTGAAGGTCTTCATTTGGGGGTTTTGAATAGGGAACTTGTCACGTCCTGCTGTAAGTGTGTCTTTACAGCTAGCTTTGGAAGCACTTTTCAGTCCTTTTTACATGAGTTGCTTAATTGACAAAATTGAGGGAAGTTTTCCTGATTGCAGAAAATATGTGGACTCCCTACTTTTTAGAATGTCCCTGTTGGGGGGAGGCAGCTCTGGAAACCTATGTTTAGAGTGTGATTTGTACAAAGCTCCAAACTATTCTCTAGTATGTGTGGCATGCAGTGGGGAGAGGCTAGTACATTTCAGTAAAATTCCAAGGAAAGGCCAGCCTCTATAAACAACTCTCAAGAGATGAAACCTGTTATCACCCTATCTATCTATGTATCTGACTACCTACCTACTGACCCTGCTGGGGACTAAGTCCAGGGCCTTTGCAGTGAGCCACATCCCAGCCTGTTTTTTGGGGGGGAAGGACAAAGTCTCACCAACTCACTAAACTGCCCAGGCTGGGACTGAATTTTCAGTCCTCTTGCCTCAGCCTCGCGCGCAGGGTGCTGGGATTACAGCTGTGCACTACCATACCTCACCTCATACTACTGAATTTCAAGTCTCAAAAGTTACCTATAAATGCAACTGCATAGTAGAGTCAGACAAATCTGAATACATCCCAGGCTTTTCCCATTTAGTAACTGTTGTCGCTAGGTCTGGACTTCAGTCTTTTTACTTGTACAATGGAGATACTATGTACCTAGCATGGCTCTTGTGAAGATTAGATAAAGAAGCTAGGAGAGAGCCTGGCGCAGAGTATATACTCAGTATATGGTACCCCATTACTATTCTTGGTTTCTCCCACTGCCCAAAGATATTTAGCTTTCCTAATGAAATAGCCTCCATTTCCTTGGGCTTTCCCTATGCTCCTTCCTCCCAATTACGTTCTTTCACAATCAATGTGCTTCAACAACTTGTATTTGCCTGTGCCTTCTCCCAAAAACATTACAATTACACACCTCCTCTTTAGCTTAACTCCTTTCTATCTACTTTATCAATTCCCATGGTTTCAACTCCATGGTTTTCCTTTAACACCTCCTGAGTTGCTATTACATATTAAGCACAATGTAAATAGTAAAATCTCAAATGTTTGCTTTAGGAGCTTACTAATTAGGCAGCAAGATGCTTATTTAGCTGGGCTTGGTTGTGCATGAAAAATCACTGTGAGTTTGAGGCCAGCCTGGGCTACATAAGCAAGTTTAAGGCCAGTTTGAACTACATAGTGAGACTTTGTCTCAAAAAAAACTAATTTAGACTAATTCAAGATCATTATATTTAACAGGTCAGTACTTTATTCAATAGTTCAAAAATTTTTCCAGATCACAAAAATTGTTGAACATTTTCACCAACCTCAATGTGTATCTCTGAAGTAAGGCTGGATCATACCCACAGTACAACTGTGTTATCTCCCTGTACTCAGAAATTATCAGTTGGCAGTGGTGTCACGGTCTGTAATCCCAGCACTTGGATGGCTGAGAAAGGAGAAGCATCATGAGTTTAAAGCCAGCCTGAGCCACATGTTAAGTTCAAGGCCAGCCTGAACTACAAAGTGACACCCTGTCTCAAAAAAACAAAAACATGAAAGACAAATGATTTACAAAGACCACATTAAAAAAATGAATCCTCATGGTACATATATACAATAGAATATTATGGGTAATCATGTTAAATGAAATAAATTAAAGACAAACACCATATGATCTCTTTTTTTTTTGGTACTGGGAATCGAGCTCAGAGCCTTGCACTTGCCAGGCCGGTGCCATGCCATTGAACTATACCTCCATGGATGATATGCCCAGTGTGAGCCAGGGACTTCAGTTTTGGCAGCTAAGATTACTCTTTTTTTTTAATGTACTGGGAATCGAACTCAGGACTTTGTGCTTGCCAGGCAGGTACTTGTGCTGCTGAGCTATATCCCCAGCCCCCTGATCTCATTTATATGTGAAATCTAAAAAAGCTGATCTCATGTAAGTTGAGAGTAAAATGGTGGTTACCAGAAGCTGGAGAGGAAGCGGCAACAGTGAAATGGGTGCTAAAGTGCAGTCAAGCTAGGAGCAAGAAGTTCTGGTGGCTCTGAACATTAGGGTTACTATATTATAATTACTGCATATTTCAGAAAGCTAGAAGAAAGGATTTTGAAAGCTGTCACCATAAAGAAATTACAAATGTTGGAGAGACAGATATGTTTAGCCTGATTTAAGCATTACATAGTACTCCATTAATATGTACAATTTTTATATTTTTATGTACCAGCTAATTTTTAAAAATGAACCCATACCCAATGTAAGGATTATCACAATGTTTTAAGACCCTACAGTAAATATGTATTACTTCTACAATCAGGGAGAAAAATTATTTCAAGATAAAAGGAAAAAATAGCTGCCTCAAACTTCATAATAGTCTTGAAAATAGTCTTAAAAACTAAATTTTCTGAGATGAAATAGATCAAGAGCAATGAGTTTTCTCAATCATCACAAGTTGCACATTATAGAAGCCTTAGAAACTGTTCAGAAGGCAACTGACTTTTAAGACCTCAAACCATTTATTTAATCAAGCAAGGCACACCCACTCCGCATGCAAACACTGTCTCTACCCATCCCTCTCAATTGCCCATTCTACCAATAAACACTACTTTCTTTCAAAAGCTGAATCTAATTGAATCAACCAATTAATTCTCTTGCTCAGAGCACTATAAGCTTCTAGGGCACCTAGACCCACCCTAAAAAGTGGGCAGCCTGCCCTCCCTGAACATCCAAGTTTTAAGATACTATCCTAAGAACCGTGTTGTTTATTCTTATTTAAAATATTCTTATTAAAGAGAATTCCAGAGTACAACAAACAACTGGAATCTTTCTGATCTAGCTAATAAAAATAAAATGTTCTTTCTCCTGGAACAAAGGCATCTGAAACAAAAACCTTATCCAAAAACTTGAAAGTACTGTAGTTGCAACATTATTTTTGCAAAGCCTTGAGGCCTTCAAGATGTCTCATCAGGCCCTGTCAAACCTGAAGTGGTACATGGTGGCCATTCTGGATACTCCTGCTGTTTCTGTTTCATCAACAAACTTCTCCTTTCTCCCAACTACTATATTAAATCCCCTGTTACAATTTCCCTTCATTGGGAACAAAAATCAGGTATTAGATCCACAGGAAAAAAATTCTTGGTAATTAAAGACACTGAATAATGCAACTCACTGTTGAGAAATTTCCTGCAAAACTTCTGGAAGTCTTTACAAACAGGATAGAATCCTCTATCAAGATTGGTTTTGGTACATGCCTGTAATCCCAGCATTCACGAGGCTGAGGGAGAAGGATCATTGCGAATTCGAGACCAGCCTGAGCTAAAGGCCAGCCTGAACTGCATAGCAAGGTCCTGTCTCAAAAAAAAAAAAAAGATTGGTTTTAATAAAAGTCCTACAAAAACAGAAGCCCCTAAAGATTTTTTTCAATTCTAACTCTGCCAAAGTTCCCTAAGGCTAACTGTCACCTTTTACCTCAAATATAGTCTCCCCTCCTTCCACTCATCAGACGGTTGAGAGCAAAAGTACCACTTCATTGCTCAGAAAGGGGTCTACTGTCATCACTGAGCAGTCTATGTCAGAACTTCCTACCAAAACATTTATTTTATCAAACTCAACTCCAATCCAAGAATTGCTGTTAGCACATATATTCAACCTTCAAACTCAGAAACACTCTGGAAAGTGTGTGAGAACCTTACAAGTTCTAACTTCTCTCTTGTCTATTAAGACAAAGGTTGAAATACATGAGAAATGAATCTACACCTCAACCATGTATACTCTTGTGTTTCAGTAAAAGCACAACACACAGCTGTATGTCTAACACCCTATCTGTATTCAGAGGCATAACTGGCATCTCTCCCTCCTGCATGAAGGGAAAGGAGTGGCAAAGGCTGGAGTAGCAGCACGTGTCTTTAACAAAAACAACTTTTTTAGCCTGGTGTGGTGGCACATGCCTATAATTTCAGCACTTGAAAGGCTGAGGCAGGAGGATTGCTGTGAGTTTGAGGCCATCTTGAACTGTACAGTAAGTTTATGGCCAGGCTGAACTACACATTGAGACCTCTCAACAACTTTTTTTTTTGGCACCAGGCATCAAACTCAAGATCTCACAATTGCCAGGCAGGAACTGTGTGCTGGCCCAACAACAACTTTTTTTTTTTATTTATTTTTATTTTTTTATTTTAGAAACATAAAAGTACAAAAACATATTGACAAACAGACACCCATTATCATAGAAAATAGTACAATCACAACTAATCTATAGACAAGGTGATATGGTCTCAACAGTAGCCAACAACAACTTTTTAAAAAGATACTCTCTTGCTGATACAAAGTCATCAAAATCTGTCTTTTGCATGAGGAAAAAACAAAACCAAAACTCAACGTTCCTCTATACATATGCCCAAATCTATAGATCTGAAGTCTTTTTTTATTTTGTTTTAGAGACAGGGTCTCCCTATGCAGTTCAAGCTGGTCTTGAGTTCACTTTGTAGGCCAGGCTGGTCTCGAACTTGCAGCAATCTTCCTGCCTCAGCCTTCAGAGTGCTGGAATTACAGGTGTGTGCGACCATGCCCAGCTGGTGTTTGTTTTAAAAAGTTTTCAGGGGTTGGGAATATAGCTCAGTGGAATAAGTGCCTGCTTGGCAAGCGTAAGGTCCTCAGTTTGATCCCTCGTACTGCAAAAAAAAAAGTTTTCAAGAACAGAGCCTCCAGGCCTTAGGGCATTCCATTAGGCCATTCTGCCAAATGCCACCCATGTGCCTTGAGTCAAACTGTTTACCCAATTATGTTCCAAAAACTCAGGCAGATGTTACAGTCATAGATTTTTAAATTTCACTTTAGTAATACATTTCCTCATCTTATTAGTTGGCAAGCTCTTAAGAAATACCACGCCTACAATTGCTACTTTGATAGATTTTAGGAGGAACTTGATCTACTACTTAATCAGAATATAACTCCTGTGACTGAAAAATACACTCAAACACAACGCATCTCTAACACGTGACCAGCTTTCCCTTGACTTCCTTTCCCCACCTAAAAACCATGCTTCACTCACTCACCAGCAATTATTACATTTCCCTGTTATTTTCACAACAATTTTGTCTTACTAGCCATTTACATTGCTAGGAAAATAAAGAGATTCTTCCCCCACCTATAATGTGCTCATTATTATATGTCCTCTCTTACAATTACGTCTTAAAAAGTGAAAACTAACCTTTTGAATCTGCGTAAGTTTTTGCCTTATTTGTATTATCTTATACCTCCCGGGGAGATGAACACTCATGTGATTTCCCAAAACTCTCTAATAGCTCATAAGTGACCTGGAGAAATGCTTTATTTTCTGTTTCTTATCAAAACAGCAGGCCTAGCCATCATGGTCACTGCTATGGAGAGGAGGCTGCCAGACAGTTACGTGAAAGCCAATTTAAGATCACCGCGGTGGTGCCTACAACCCCACCCCTTAGGGAGGCTGGGACAGGAGGACCGCAAGTGTAAGTCCTGCCTGGACAGTTTAGCAAGATCCTATCCTAACATAACAGGTCTAGGATGTAGCTCAGTGATGAGTTCAATCCACAGTACTAAAAAAAAAATAAGTACCGTTTTGGCAAACCTGTAACGGTTACACTCCTACTAAAGGGAACAAGGTCAGTTAAAGAAAAAAAAAAAAAAAGATTTCCTTAATATCTGAACGAGACTTATAAGTATTAAAGTCAATTATCACTAGTCTTCTAGCAACACTGATCTCACATCTTTTAAGCAGCTTATCTTTTAAAACACATAGTCAGTCCAGAGATTTGGAAGGCTGACAGTCTATCCTCAATCAGAACTACTGAAATATTTCAGAACTGCCTAAACTTGGCTGATGATTCACTCTGGCTAACTGGTCCAGAGACAACGCAAGTTAAAACAGCCCCGCGTGACAGCACTCCTGCTCGGAGAGACCCCACTTCCGCCTGGGGCGCGCCAGCATGGTCTCCTCAGGGGCAGCAGAGCAAGGGGTCAGCGCTTCCCTTCGAAGGACTGGGCCGGTTCGCCGCCAGATGGACGGTACAACGTCTCGCTCGGGGAGTCCAGAAGGTGGCAGGAAGAGACTAGGTGTGTTTGCACCAGGCGCCGGCTCCTGAGTTTCTCCGCCTCTCAAGGACCCCAAAGGCGCTGCTCCCTGAACCGCCGTGCTTTAAGAAGCAGCGATCGCCCCCAGGGTTTGAGGAGGGGCCCTCGAGAGTGAAAACGGAAAAACCAGGAGTTCTCGGCAGCGCCCGCTGGGGTGTGAGGGGTCACTGACTGCTTCCCCGGGGCGCGGCCCGCCCTTCAAGCGGGAGCGGGCGGCACAAGGCGGAACCCCGGGCTCGCAGCGGGGCCCACACCTCAGGGTCGAGGAGAGACGGCCTAGGGGCGCCCGGAGAGGCGAGTCCCACGCCGCCCCGCAAGCTCCGGCCGGGGCGCTCGCTGCCCAGACCCTGCCGCCAGCACCCGGCCACCGCGGCTCCGCCCGGCCGGGCCCGGACCCAGCTCGCGGGGCTCCGGCCCACCTCCCCAGCCTGGCGCGGCCGCTCGGTCGTCGTACCTGGCCGGCGGCGGCGACACCGGCGCCGCTCCTCACGTACCCGTTCCGCAATTCCCCGTTTGCCACGCAGCCGTTCGCCCGCACGGGGCGGCGGCAGCAGCAGCTTGCGGGCCCCGGCCGCATCGTCCCAGCAGCACCAGGGGCAAAGCAGCGTCTGTGAGGAGCAGCGGCGGCGGCGCTCCAAACCCGCTCCGAACCGCACCGCACCGCACCCACCTTCCCGAAACCGGAAATGGTTGCAGCGCCACCGCCAATTCCTGCTCTGGCAGTCACACGGGGGCGGGGCCACCCTCGGAGGACGCGGGTCGCCCAAGGTCCGGAGGCCGAGGTGGACCCCGGGCGGGGCCCGGCCGGGAAGAGGGCGGGCCTGGGAGCAGGTGGCCAATCCGAGGAAGCAAGAGGCGGGTTTCTGAGGCTGTTTGGCCAATCACAGACCATCATAAAGCAGATCGCTAGTATAGAAGGGGCTTCTCTGGCGCGACTTGTAGGTCTGTCACCTGATTGGAGACCTGAGGTCGTGGGTATGGCTTAGCTGCTTACTGGTGCAGACAGGGAGGAAACGGAGACCCGGGAAGCAGTATCCAATTAGACAGTGAAGAAAGAAAGGAGCTGAGCCTAAGTCTCTCCAGCAAGTTCCATGGTTCTTCAACCCAGTTTCCAGGGCAGATGGTGTCCTCCAGTAACCTTCCCTACCTGAAAATTCCTGGGTTGTATCCAATCCCAGCACAGGTAGCTCCTTTATTTCATTAGCAAAATCCTCTGTGTTACTAGAATAGCTTTTTTTTTACTTTTACCGTTCTTCAGTATGTGCCCCACATGAACACTTTTTCTTTCCTCCTGCTGCTCTGAGAATTGACCCCAGAGACTCGCGCAAGCCTCTCACACACGTCTGTTCTTGTGCCTTCACTTCTGTCCCTGCTATAGTTTTCCATTCAATCTCCTTAAAAGTCTCTCCTTGAAAGTCAGGAGACCTAGTTCCAATTCTGCCAACAACGGGAAGCTAAAAATCAAGCGTTTAACCACTTTGGGGCCAAAATTTTGTTAAAGTCAGTATTTCTGCTTCATAAACTCATTGCAATAATTATGTTGGTTAAGCAACTATGAAAATACTTAATGCAGATTAAGAACTTAATAAATATTATTTTCTCAGTCTTTTAGTACTGTTCCCCCAGAGTCGTTAGAAAGAAAATGGATCCACATTACAGCAAGAGACTTTCCGTTACGCATAAAGAACTTAGCGTCACGGTTATGAGTATGGACTTGAGGCGGTCTGGGTCTGAATCCTACCGGGACCCTTATTAGCTGAGTGACTCTGTGTCTCTTCCTCTGTCCTCCTAGGGAATAACAGCAGTTGTCGTGAAGATCTAATGTACTTTGTATAAGCCCCACCGAACAATTAGTAAGCACTCATTAAACATTGGTCATTATTAATTGCTAAATGTGCCTAGGAGACTCACTGCATCTTTTCCTACTCCCCTAAAACTTAAGAAACCTGTTGACTTGTTATCAGTATTGCCGACTCAGGAGCTCAGCAGCAGGCTGGGAGGACACAGATCCCTTAGTGGGGAGAGGACAATATTGGGCATTGAGCCGCGGTCTGCTGCAGTGGGCTACATCCCCAGCCCTTCTTATTTTTTATTTCGAGACACGGTCACGGTCTTGCTAAGTTGCTCATTTGCCCAGTTTGGGCTAGAGCTTGTGTTCCCCTTGCCTCAGCCTCCCAGAGTAATGCGATTACAGGTACGAACCACCATACTCAGCTCATAGATCCTCTCTGAGTCAACAAACGTTAGGAGCCCTAGATGAACATAAATCTATGGATGAGGCTATGAAAGAAGCTTATGTTCCATGGAGCTTGCATGGAGAGACCAGATGTTCGCATATAAAAGCAATCAATAAAGGACCAACCCAAGGCCGGAGAGATCAGGCAACAGGAGTTCTGACGAGGGAGGCTGGGTGATAGCTTCAATTCAGATTTCCATATGGGAAATTTTCAGGCAGAAGTCTGGTCGGAAGCAGAGCTATGGAACATAATGAAAGTTTAGACAGCTGAATGAATGTGAAGAAGCTTGGGAGGAAGACGTGGAATGAGCTGGATCTTGGAGGAGTGGGATTTAGCTGAAGCTGAGGAGGAAGTGACAGGTGCTGTAGAGGGAGAGAACCTGCAGAATAGGTACAGAGGGTAGAAAGCCCAAAGCCTGAACTGGATCCTAGGAAGGACAAAGATGCCCAGCTAGATTAGAGGAACCCTGTTAGTCAGTTCCTTCCTTCTGAGGTCAGGATACCAGCTCTTTATTTTGTTTTACCACTTACTAAGCTTTGATCCTGAATGATTCATGCAAACTCAGCTCTGGTTTCCTCACTCTTCTTATGAAATTCATACCTGAAAAACTTACCTATCAGGCTGTTGTGACCATCAGTGGTGTATATCAATGATCAGTTTACTCCGTGTACCATCGCTAGGTCAAAAGAAGCGTGCCTCGGTAAGCTGCAGGAAACACCCCAGACTGCCTATAAATAGGAGACAATTTCTCCTGGAAGTATAAACTGCTTCCTTCTCATCATTTTACAGAGTTCATATGCAAAGCTCTATGTTAGGTACCGGGAACACAACTCTCTTCTTTTTTCAAGACTGCTCACATCTGGAGGAGGTGGGAAGAGGTGTTGAAGGGAGGGTAGGAGAATGGGAAAAAAGAATCAAGTTATATCATGTACAGGTGCAGATTCTCTGTGATTCATGTGATCATGTACACCTAAAATGTACCAATAAAATCTGATTTTAAAAAGTGATTGCTCATGGCACTTCACCTACAAGCCTTTCTTGAACTTCAGCCTCCCTACACAAACCTTGTGACTTGGGCAAAGCTGTCTAACTTCTATGTGACTCATCACCTTCATCTGTCAATCAGGACAAGAAAAGCATTTATTAACTGGACTTGTTACATATTTAATGAATGTTGGCAATTATTAAATTAAAAATTATTTATTAAATTAATGAAGGATTGAATGCATTTATACCTTTAATTAGAGAGCAATCTACTAGGGCTTAGGGAATTATCTAATCCATCCTTCCCAGCACTTGGGACATACTTGGCATATAGCAAGTGCTCAATAAATGTTTGATGGCTGAATAAATGGGTGAATGAATGAAATTCTAGCCCTATCACTAAGGCATCTTCATGGAGACTATGTTAATTAATGTTGTTTTAGTTACAGATAACGTAAGTGAATATAAGAAAATTTATGAAAGGTAAATATATTGGAACTTTCTTGAAGATAGGGAAGTGTTAGGACTCAGGACAAATCCTAAAAGTCAGCAACAAAAAATTACAGAGCTTCAGCTGTGTGTGGTGGCACAAGCCTGTGATCCCAGGCTTGGGAGGCTGAGGCAGGAGGATCCCCCCCATGACTTCAAGGCCACTCTGAGCCACATAGTGAGACCCTGTCTCATAAAGCCAAAAAGGAAAAAGTACAGACCTTCCTCACATCAGACCACTTCTCTTGCTTAGCATTTAACAACCTGTGACTTTTACACTCCAAAGATCAAACTTCTAAATTCTCACGAAAGAGAAATTTGATTACCCCAGCTTAGGATGAGATGGCTAAGTTTGACCACTCAACAACAGCCACTGCACAAGGAACATCCAGTATGGAGAGGGGAGGAATGACTCCATCAGTGCCCATTACAAAAAGACAGAACCTAGGAATAAAAAGGCCAAATAACATGCCTTTAGACTGTACGTCACAGAAGGAGGAGTCTTCTGGTGTGGCAAAGGAAGCTGCCTAGGAAGAGAACCAGACTATGGAGCTGAAGCAGCAGCAGCCTGCACTACCAGATAGGGGTCTTGGTTGCACATAGCACAAATTATTATTATGTTTGTGCCAACTGACTGACACAGGTGGGATTCATTGGAGGGTTTGCAGCAGTTTAGAGACCTGACTGAGGGCCAGAGGACCAGGCTTGTAAAACACCAGGAACCCGAAGAGCACTAAGGGCCTAACAGTAAACACCACAGCAAAAGTTTGAGGCACGAACTCTCTGGTGAGCATGATGTTACCAACACAAATTACTCCTACCAGTCCTTCCATCCTTGGGTCCCTTGGTGCAGACTCTGTCTGATTGACTGAGTTATATCCCAGCTGGCCATACTGGCACAAACACAAGAAAGGTGGGGTCCACTAAAACATGGCTGGGACCAATAAACAACTTAAATAGGTTGCAGGACACAGGATTAATATGTAAAAATCAAGTGCATTTTCCACACTAACAATAAACATTTTCAAATGAAGTTAGGGAAACAATTCCATTAACATATCATCAAAAAGAATGTTAGTTTTTGTTTAAAAAAATAACAAAAGAAATGCAAGATCTATACATTGAAAACTACAAAATAATGTTGAAAAAAATTAAAGAAGGACCAGAGCTATAGCTCAGTGGGAGAAGGCTTACAGAATATATCTGAGGCCTTAGAAATTCCAAGCACATAAAAAAAAAATTAAATGAGATCAGAATGGAAAGATAGCCTATGTTCAGAGATTATAGGCAGTTTTCTTTTTTCTTTAGTTTGTTCTTGTTTGTTTTTGCTTTTTGAGACAGGAACTCCTGTGCAGTTCAAGTTGGTCCTGAACTCACTCCACAGGCTGCCTTGGACTCAGAATGGTCCTCCTGCCTCAGCTTCCTGTGCTGGGATTACAGGTGTGTGCCACCACAGCCTACCTTGGGAGACAGTATTTTAAAGAGGGAAATGCTTCTCAAATTGATTTACCCATTTAATGCAATCTCTTCCCACATCCAGTTGCTTTTTGGGGAGATATTGCTGATTGTAAAATCTGTATGGAGGTAAGAGAGACTTAGAATAGGCGCAACAATTTTCACAAACAACAAAGAAGATATAGGTCTTGATTTCAAAATATGCTATACATTTGAAGTAGTCAAGACAGTGTGTTATAGTGTGTAATAGCTAAATCTTGGAACAGCCCAAATGCCCATCAACTGATGAATGGATAAAGAAAATGGTGTATTTTTTAAAAAAATACAATAGAATACCACTCTGTCATAAATAAGGATAACTTGAGATAGTTCTAGCTAAGTTGCGCCTTGACACCATACTTCTAAGTGAAATCAATTGGACACGCATGTGTCCGAATACTACATTGTTTCTCTGGTGTGAGAAATCAAAAGTGTGAATAAGAAGCAAAATGTATGATAGATATTGTTAAATAGGAAGAAAATGTTCAAATGAGAAGGGGAACTAAGAAGGGGGAGGGGAAAAGGAAGGAAGGGAAAAGAAAAACAATGAGAAAATAAGGAAAAAATTGAATCAAAGCTTTTGTAAATAATGAGGGGAAGAGGGGCTGAAGGGAAGGTAGGGGATATATCATATACAGGTTACAATTACCCTATGATGAATGTGATCATTATACATACCTAAAATGCACTAGTAAACTTAAATAATTTTTTTTAAAACAAAAACACAAAGATAGAAACAAAATAAAAACAAAAAAGACAGCTTATTACTGGCATATAGACACACTTACACATCCACATAATAAAATTGAGACTCAAGATATAAACCATAACAGTTATAACCAGTTGATTTTCAATAAGCCAAGACACACCAGGGGTGGTGGCACATTCCTGTAATCCCAGCACTTGGGAGGTTAAGGCAGGAGGATTACTATAAGTTTGAGGCCAACCTAGGCTACAAAGTGAGTTTAAGGGCAGTTTAAAGTGCATAATGAGACTGTCTCAAAAAGACAAAAACAAAAAAAAGACCAAAACAACAAACAAACAAACAGCCAAGGCAGGAATGGGGTGTAGTTTAGCCAGCAGAGTGTTTGCCTAGTATGTGCAAATGCCAAGACAATTCAAGTGGGGAATGAATGGTCTTGTCAGCAAACAGTACTGGTAAAACAGGGTAGCTACAGGCAAAAGAATGAAATTGGGGGCTGGGGATATAGCTCAGTGGAATAAGCGCCTGCCTAGCAAGCGCAGGGTCCTGAGTTCGATCCCCAGTACCGCAAAAAAAAAAAAAAAAAAAAAAAAAAAAAAAGAATGAAATTGGATCCCTACCTCACATCATAGAAAAATTGAGCCAAAGGCTGGGCATGGTGGTGTACACCTATAATCCTAGCACTCAGGGTTGCCTCAAGGTTGAGGCTAGCCTGGGCTACATACTGAGACCCTGTCTCCAAAACAAAAAAGGAAAAAAAAAAGAGTCAAAATGGACGGAAGGCCTAAATGTAAGAGTTAAAATTATAAAATCTTTAGAAGGAAACATATAAATATTCATGACCATGGATCTCACAGTGGTTTTTAGGTATGACACCAAAAACATAAACCAAAGAAAAAGTGTAAACCAGGCGTGCTGGCATGTACCTGCAGTCCCAGGTTCTCAAGAGGCTAAGGGGGAAGCGTCTTGAGCTCACAGACTGGAGACCAGCCCAGGCAACACAGTGAAATCCTGTCTCAAAAACAATAACAACAAAATAGATAAATTGGGCTTCCTCAAAATTAAAATCCTGGGCTAGAGATGCAGCTCAGTGGGCAGAATGCTGCCTCTCATGCGGGAGGCCCTATGTTTAAGTCCCAGTACCACAAAATTAAAATTTTTGTTTTTCAAAGGACACTATGCAGATGTGAAATGATAAACCATAGAATGGGAGGAAGTTGTCACAAATCATGTCTGACTACAGACTGGTATTCTGAATATGCAAAGAACTCTTAGACTTCTAATAATAAGACATCCTGAGGCAGGAGTTGTGGCACACATAGCCGTGCTAGCATTTGGGAGGCTAACACAGGATCAAGAGTTCAAAGTCAAAGCCAAGCTACAGAGTGACCCTGTCTGGAAGGGGACCAGGAGATGGAGGGAGGGAAAGAGGTCGAGGGGAAGGGGACATAAAAAATTAAGATGTGTAAAATAGCTGTAGCAGTTCCCCAGGATGAATGTAATCATGTACTACAAACACATACTATAAAAATAAAATTAAACATTGAAAAAACGGCTGTGTCTCAAAACACACCCTGATATTAAAAATGGGCAAAATATTTCAATACACATCCCTCTAAAGAAGATATACCAAAAAAAAAAAAGGTATACATGCTAGTTGTAGTGATGCATGCCTGTAATCCCAGCTCTCGGGAGGCTGAGGCAGGAGGATCGCTGTGAGTTCGAGGTCAACCTGGACTACATAGTGGGTTCAAGGCCAGCCTGAACTACAGAGAAGACCCTGTCTAGTAAAAAGAGAAGATATACAAACAGTAAGGAAATGAAAAGATGCTCAACATCATTATGTCATCAGAGTAACATCAATCAAAACCACAATGAGGTAGCACCTCAAACTCAAATAAAAAGAATAGCTAAAAAATAGCCAGACAGAGTTGTGTGTAGTGGTGCATGTCTGTAATCCCAGCAATCTGGGTGGCACAGTCAGGAGAATCACAAGTTCAAGCACAGCCTAGGCATTTTTTTAAAAATTAGTTAAGTTTATTGGCACATTTTAGGTACACATAATGATCATATTCATCATAGGGAATTTGTACCTGTATACGATACACCTTCGTTCTTTTTCTTCCCACTCTCCTACCCTCCCTTCAACTTCTCTTCCCCTCTTTATTTATAAAAGCTTTGCTTCAATTTTTCCTTCTTTTCTTGTTTTATTTCTTTTCGTCTTCTTTCCTTTTCCTCCCCCCTCCCAAGTTCCCCTTCCCATTTGAACATCTCTTCCTCTTTCACAATATCTATGCTACATTTTGCTCCTTGGTTACACTTTAGGTCTCTCACACCAGAGAAGCAATGTGGTATTTACACATGTGTCTGATTTATTTCACTTAAAAGTATGGTCTCAAGGTGAATCCATTTATCTAGAGATGCCTCAAGGTTATCCTTTATGGCGGAGTAGCACCCCACTGTATAAAAAAACCACACCTTTATCCGCTCATCAGTTGATTGGCATTTGGGTTGTTTCCAAGATTTAGCTATTACAAACTGTGTATAGCAATTTGGGCAAGTTAGAAACTTAGAGCTTGTCTCAAAGTAACAAAAGGGCTGGGGATGTAACTCCCCATAAGGGTCCTAGGCCCAGTACCCAATACTACAAAAACAAAAAACAAACAACAACAACCAAAAAAAAGAAAAACGAACAAACAAAAAACTAGACAATAACAAGTGTTGGTGAGGATGTGGAAAAACTAGATATTAGAGTCTTTGTACATTGCTAGTGGGAACATAAAGTGATGCAGCACCTTTGGAAAATTGTCTCACAGGTCCTTAAGATGTGAAACAGCAGTATCATACAACCCTGCAATCCTCCTCCTCCGTACCTACCCAGGAGGGATGAAAACATGTCAGCACATAAACTTGTATGTATGTAAGTGTTCATACAGGCATCATTCATAATTCCTAAATGTAGAAACAACTTGAAGTCAATCAACTGATAAATGGTTAAACAAAAGTTTGCATGCACATAAAAGTGAATATTATTTAGCAACAAAGAGAGATTAAATACCAGTATTGCTACAACATGGATGAAACCTGAAAACATCATGCTAATTGAAAGAAGCCAGATATAAAAGGCTATATAAGCTGAATGTGGTGGCACACGCCTGTAATACTAGCACTCAGGAGGATTGTTGCAAGTTTGAGGCCAGCCTGGGCTATAAAGTGAGTTCAAGACCAGCCTGAACTGCATAGTGAGACCCTGTCTCAAAAAGACCAAAAAAAACCCCCCAAACAAAACAAACCACTGCTTGTATACAATGTGTTGAACTTTATGTTTATAAATTGCATTTTCTTTTTTTTCTTAGGCAGGGTCCTACTATGTAGTTCGGGCTGGACTTGAACACCCTATGTACCCCAGGTTGGCCTCAAACTTGTGGTGATTCTCCTGCCTCAGCCTCTGCACCCAGCATCTTAATAAAACTATTGGAAAATAAAACCAAGATATTTTATTTAACAATAACAGCTACCATTTGGGAAGCTGAGGCAGGAGGATTGCCTCGAGTTAGAGGCCAGCCTTGGTTACATAGGGAGTTCAAAACCAATTTGAACTACAGAGCAAGACCCTATCTCAAAGAATGTAAAGAAAAAATTAGAAATGGATAATGCGTCATTCATTGATGGAGAAGGGACTATGTTTTTATTTTTTATTTATTTATTTTTGGTACCAGGAATCAAACTCAGGGCCTTGTGTTTGTCAGGCAGGTGCTGCGCGCTCAACTACATGCCAGCTCTGGTTGAAAACTGCATGATTTCAACCTCTCCCCACTGCCTGGCTCATAGAACAAATAGTAAGCAAAAGAACTGATGGTGGTTCAACAAAAGAAAGGAGGGAGACAGTGATGAGGAGAAGGGGGAGGAAAAGGAAGGCCATACGGCTGTGCTATTCCAAGAGCCACTTATGCACTTTCTACAGAGCGCCGTGTTGCTGCTGCGGGAAGTGGGTCTCCCAGAGCTTTAGTGATGCACCCTCCAGACACTAGTGAATGTGGGAGTGGGGTCAGAATCCACATGTGTATACTTTCAAGCTCATCTTCTGCGCATTCATTTTTAGGGATTTGATGCTGGGGCTTGAAGATTCCCACGTGGAGTGGTGAACCTAAGCTATGTGGACAGGAGTGAAGTTGCTGTGTGCGCAGTAGGTGCCTAAGAGCATGGGAGAACCGCAGGGAAGAAAAGTGTGTGTACTGAAAACACCTGCCGGGTTTGTTCGGATTCAAAAGGGCCCAGTAAACAACATTCCCTCCCCACCAAAGCTCTGAGCCAAGTGAGGTCCAAGGAAGATGGCCAGCTGTTGGCAAAATGGAAGCGCACTGTGCCTTGGTGATGCACACAGCCCCATGTTTGCTTTAGTCATCTACCGTCTTGAAATGCGCAGCACTTTTATTTTGCATTGGATCCTACAAATTGTGTAGCACAAAAGTAGTACCTGAAAAAAACCACCTGAGAGAATGCAGTATTTATCACAGTTTTTGTAGTTGTCCTTGGTTATTTTAGAGACAGGGTCTTTCACAGCAGGCTGGCCTTGAACTTGCTTGTGTAGCCCAGGCGGGTCTCAAACCTGTGACGATCCTCCTGCCTCAGCCTCTCCACTGCTGAGATTACAGGTGTGCACCGTATGCCCAGCTATCACTGTTTAAGTGATCTGGAAGGGTGTGGCTTGAGTGTGCGAGCCAGTCTCTAACCTCCACACTCAGGAAGGCTGCGTCTGCAATGAACACACTGTGCTCTTCCATGGGTCCTGGCGGAGAGGGACAAAGATAAGACCAGACACGCCTCACTCAGTGCAGACACATGTCCATGCCACTGAGGAACCACACTCCATCTCTTGGGGAAGTAAGGGTGGAGCAAGAGGCCAAGACTGTTAGGTACACCTGAGGAATGGGAAGCGAGGCATCCCTCTCTCCTTATGCCATGGGGTCTTGCTGTGTTATCCAAGCTGGCCCCGAACTCCTGGGCTCAATGGCTCTTCCTGCCTCACCTTTCTGAATGGGACTTCGAGCGCACACCACTGTGCCTGGCTGAGGCATTCTGCTTTAACAGTGGCTTAAGCCACATTCTTCTGGTTTCAAGTAAACAATTAAATTAGCTTTGGGGAACAGGAAGTTGGGGGAGACGTGGCAGATACTGTTTTGAAGGTTGTGCCAGCTTTCCCTCCTCTTCCCCTTGTTTCTGGCTGATTTTGATCTCAGAGAAGCAGAGTCCTGCCAGACCTGTGAGTCATAACCGACCTAAGGCAATCGCAAAAACCCAACTCCCTTTGCCAGACATTCACTCTTCCGGCCTCCCTTGCGGAGCACAAATAAATGACACCGTGCTAGATACAGGAGAAAGTCTTCCTGGAGGATTTGTTTTTGTGCACAAAAACGGAGCCCCTTTCACTCCTGCTCCTCTCCTCGTTTGATGCACTGGAGTGAGGACATAATGCCTGGAACCACAGGAGCTACCCTGAGGCCATGAAGCAACAAGCACAGGAATGAAAAGTGTATGTGGAGTGACCAAGCAATGGGAAGAGCCTGGGTGCCTGGGGATGTGGCTGAGTCATATAAACCGCACTCTTCCAAAGTTCTTAAGGAAATAGTAGAAGTCATGTAGGCTATCTCTCACTTCATTAAAGCTACAACACTTTCACTGTGAGTCTCAGGGGCGCAGCCGCTGTGCAGAGGCCACTGAAGTAGGAGGTAGAAATGGAAAGATGTCCCACCCCTAGGCAGTTACTGTTTCTTCCAGCACACTACCGAGGATTCACTCTTTCTCTACAGACTGGCCTTTACTCATTCAGCACTCACGCACAGGAGCCCTTGCGGCTCTTCCTGCATGCGAGACACCAGCGCAGGCTGTGACAAGCTGATTCCAAAGTCCAGGAGAGAAAGCAGGCTTCGCCCAGTTGTGAGTCACTTAGGCCTGCCAGATTAACGGGTCAAGGTCACAGGCTCAAGCCGAGCTGTGGAGGGCCCACCCGGAAGAAGCTGTAGTAAATTCTTAGAGAAAAGGCCTGGGCTAACCCATAGCCCTCAAGAACCTGCCCAACCTACCCCATCGCGGGAGGCAGGCACAGGTGGGCTAGGGAGTGAGCGAGAAGGGGCCGCTCAGCCTGCGGGGAGAAGCTGAGAGAAATGAGAACCAGCTCAGGAGGTGCCTGAGAAACTCCTGGTAATAAGTCCATCATTTAATCCCTCGAGGGCTCTGGAATGAGTAAGCAAGAGAGAGGAAGGGGCATGGATAAGCAGGAGGGAGGGGAAGGACCTAGAAAGAAAAGGCTGTTGGTAGCCATCCCACCAGGTCCTCCCCGCTCCCGGCCAAGAGTGACAGTCTGGTCGCTGGTTGTTTGGGGCCAGCTTCCCGAAGAGCGCGCCTGTTGCGCGTGTTTCCAGGCAATCGCTGGCAATAACCTTTCTCTCCAGAAAGTTCCCTGAGACGGAGTGAGGCCAGCTTTGGTACCGGGTCCCAGCGGAGAGCAGAAAACGAAGCTGGGGGCCAGGGCGTTACCAGGGTCACCCGGACGGGTCGGGCCGCGCGGGGGACGAGGGCGGGTCACCCCTTGCAGCCCAGCGGCCCGCTAGCTGGGAAGGGCGACCCGTGGGACGCGCTGGAGAGCGAGGCTCGCGTTCGGAGAAAGCGCGGAAGGAAGTCGGGGAAGTGAGATAGCGCGGAGGGCTCGCGGTCGCGGTTTCTGGGAACACGAAAGTGGGTGTGTTTGGGAGCCCCTCCCTGTCCCCTCTTCCTGCTTCCTCCTCGGTCCGCACCGCCCACCGCGGGTGCAGGGAGGGGCCACCCAGTCCTCAGCGCCTCGGCGGAGCTGCAGGAAGGGCACGGGGCGCACAGAGACCCGCGGCCAGAGGGGACGCTGGGCGCCGAAGGAGCCTTCACTCCGGTACCTGCTGTGACGTTAGCGGTAGGCTCGTTGGTGGTGCTAACGAGTAAGATGGAACTGGAAAAATGTTTGAAACACTGGACCAGTGACCAATTGCCCACACTTACGTGTAGGAGGGGAGCTTTTGGCTTAAGTGGACTTTTCTCTGGAAGCCAAATAAAACCGACGAAAAGCAATAGCAAGACGAACAGTTGCTCTCCTGCTGCTCCTCCCACACCATCCTGGCGGGGTGTTTTGAAAAGCCGGTTCACCGCTGCTCCAGAGCTACAAGGAAAGAACTGAGGCTTGGAGAGGCTACGTGACTCGGTGTCACACAGCACAGGAGAGAAACAAGCACAGAATTTGAGCAAAAGCCAACAGAAAACTATGGCTGCAGGCCAAGCCCCGCTTGATGCCTGTCCTCGTGTACAGCCTGTGAGCTGAGGATGGTCTTTACAGTTTTAAAATAGTTAAAAAAAAATTAAAAGAATAATGATATATCATTATGTGATAATTATATGAACACAAAAAAATGCCCATAAAGTTTTAGTGGTACCTAGCCACACCCATTCATTTACGGCTACTTTTACACTACAGAGGGGAGGCTGAGGAGTTAAACAGAAGCTGTAACTGGCTTACAAGGCCTGAAATATTTACTATCTGGTACCTCACAGACAAAGCTCACTGATTTCTGGTGTGGAGTTCTCAGCAGTTCCTGTGGGTTTGTCCTTCCTGGACAGCCTTACAGGCTGCGGTCAGAATAGGGCCTGTGAGGGGCTGCTGGGACAGGGAGACCGGATTCTGTAGTACTGGAGGCCTTTTTTAAAGGCCTAGAAACCAAGGACAAGATCGGGGCCAGCTTTAGGCCACATATATGCACACGTGCCCAAGTACACACACACACACACACACACACACACACACACACATGACCTAGTGTTAGGTATTCTGTGGCAATTACAAAATACTTAACTTTTTGGACTCTCCCATGTTCTAATCTCTGTTCTGGGCATTGTGGTGGTCATAAAGTAGTTTCTAGAACCCCCCCACAACAGGCGTAGAGTGCTGTCACAGACCAACGGACAACGCCATAAACACTGATAGTCATAGTTGACACTGTCCAGTTCCTGCCCTTTTATATTAGCTAACACTCATGAGTACTTACTTTGGTCAGATACTATGCTAAGATTTCGGGCACTATTTCCCCTATGGGATGGATTTTAGTATAACTATTATTCAGATGAGGAAACCAAGGCTGTTCGGTCCTGTTCTGTCCTGTTCTGTTCTGTTCTATTTTTGTAGCGCTGGGAATTGAACCCACAGCTTCAAGAATGCTTGGCAAGCACTTTTCCTTTGAGGTACAGCACAGCCCTGGCTCATGTTAGTAGGAGTTATTATGCAGCACATTTGGTTGCCAATGACAGGAGCTGATATATTGTAGCCCATTTAATGTGTGCAGTAATGATGTAGTGAATCATTCAGGGTCTAGCCAAGAAATGGCAAAATCGTTTGAAAAGTAACTTGAAACAGAGAGTTGAATGCAGAGAATTGGCGATAGAAAAGCTGATAGACCCACAGGAGACAGGAAGACAGCCCTAAGTGAGCAGGAGCGGGCTACCACTACTCCAGAGGAGGAAAGGGGATCTTCTCCAGACGATGTCTGCCACCCAGGCCTCCGATACCGGCTTCATCTGTAGCCTTGTCTTTTCCTGAAAATCACAAAGAAGAAACTAAGACACCAAGAACCAGAAAGAAACTCCACCAAAGAACTATACTACTGCAGAGACCATCCTATATACAGAAGCTAAACTATTTGTCACCTTCCTTTATAGGTAAGGTTAAGTGCTCATTCACTGACCGAAAAAAAAAAAAAGAAAAAAAAAAAACCTCTGTAATACATTTCACTGTGTGCAAATCCCTTCTAAGAAGCCTAGCTAAAATGTGGTTCATTCTAGGATACAGGCATTAAAAGCAAAAAGTCAGTCACCTAGTTGTAATGTCTGTACAAGGACTTCTACACTAACATATTTGACAATGTTTTGCACTTATATTTTGAAGAGATGTTTTATCCAGTAAGCCAAAATATTCAAATTGTTCTTTTGTTTTTTCAGTATAATTCCATGTCAATAAATGGTATAACTGAAAAAAAAAAAGAAAAAGAAAGGAGATCTTAGCTTGGGCTGTTGTAACGAAACTATCATAAACTGGGTGAAATGAACAACAGAAATGTACTTCTCACATTTTGGAGAACAGGAAGTCCACACTCAAGGTGCAGGGAGGATTTTATCCTGAACCCTTTCTGCTGAGGACCAGCTTGACATGGTATAAGCAGACAATTAATATTAATGAATTTTTCATTTTGTTTTTGATCTTTTTTTGAGACTGGGTCTCCCTGTGCTGTTCAGGCTGGCCTTGAGCTCACTTTGCAGCCCAGGCTGGCCTCAAACTTATAGCGATCCTCCTGCTTCAGCCTCCCGAGTGCTGGGATTATAGGCATGCACCACCACGCCCGGCAATATTAATAAATTGGCATGAAAATAAACTGAGAGTCTGTCCTAGGCCTACATGACTTGTGATGAGGCCCCTGGTTGGTTTGATGTATTCTTGTGTGATTTTCCAAAAATGCTTTATTCCTCAGTTTTTGAACCTTGACCATGTCAACAGTTCCCCATGCTTCCTGCAGACCACCAGCACAGCCCCCTAATCAAGCTAACTCAAGCTGTATACCTAATAGAAGCCAAAGACATTGTACCTCATGGTCTTAGCCTGTTGTTGGGCTTTGATCATCCTGGTGCTCCTTGTAACTAAAACATATGTTTTGTCTGTGCTTTATTCTGTTATTGTACCTCTGAGCAGATCAGTGGTCTTAGGCCTGGGCCTCAATACCTTTCCTCTTGGTTTAAAGGCAGCTGCCATCTTGCTCGAGTGATGATGTGGTCATGTGACCTCTTTGTGCATGTGCCAAGAGACAGTAAGTGAGATCTCTGGTGTCTTTTTTTTTTTTGGTCTTTTTGAGACAGGGTCTTGCTATGCAGTTCAGGCTGGGCTGAGCTCACTTTGTAGCCCAGGCTGGCCTCAAACTCACAACGATCCTCCTGCCTCAGCCTCCCATGTGCTGGGATTACAGGTGTGCACCACCACGCCTGGCTCTGGTGTGTTTTCTTATAAAGCACACAAATTCCACCAGACCATGGTCCCATCCTCATATCGCATGTAACTTTAATTACTTCCATAAAGGTCCTGTCTCTAAATAGAGTTTACTTTGCGGACTGGGCCTTCAACCAATGAGTCTTGCGGGGAGAGGAGGGCACAAACATTCAGCCCTCTACAAAAATGAAGAGTGGAGGTGGTGTTACCTGTGCTCAGAGATGGGGTCAGGGAAAGTTAGAACTGCAGAGGGCCTGTCCAGCAGGAGTAGGAAACTCAGAATATATGCAGTAGCTGCTGAGAGATGCTACTAAGGCAGGGGGAGAAACAGGAAATACTGTGACGTTTCCCTTTCTCTAGCTTTCTATTTTGTTTGTTTTCAATACTTGGGATTGAACCCAGGGCCTTTACACTGAGCTATATCCCCAATGCCATTTTATTTTTAAATTGTGAGACAGGGCCTCACTAACTCATTCAGCCTTGGCTTGAATTTGAGATCCTTCTGCTTCACCCTCCCAAAGTGCTGGAATCACAGGTATGTGACACCACACCTGGCTTCTCCTGCCTTTCTTTGGCTAAACAGAGCAGGAAGACACTAGCATGAAAAATCTTGGGAAATACAACTTGTAGGAGGCATCCCCACTTTGATAAAGAACAAAAGAAAAATAGATCAGAAAGTTGGATGGGCCCACATAGCTTTATAGAAGTTTTCTAATTCTACATGTGACACTCAGGACTGAAATTGTCATTACTCAAAGGCTGTGGTGAATTGTCTACCAAGAATTTATAATGAGTTAAAGTATAAATGCAATATATGGGTGATGAACGCATTTTTAAAATATAATTTTTTTGAGATAAAGTTAATATTGCAGTCCAGGCTGACCTTGAACTATGTATCACAGGCTGGCCTCAAACTCAAAATCCTTCTGCCTCAGCCTCCTGAATGTTGGCATCACAAGAATGGGCAATGCCCAGTCTAATATTGTTTTTGTTTTTAGACGGCACCAGAAGACAAATGTAGTACAATCTCATTTGTGTATGTTTTAGAGTAATTAGTCCAGCTATTATAACAATGCCAAAGTCTACACTGCCTGACAGCATGGCAGATTATTTTACACACACATTATGGTCTCACAGGGGTTAGGGGTTCACCCAAGAGTTTCTCCTACAAAAGCTGACTCTGGAGTCTAGGATTTTCCCATCAGGTGCCTGTGTGAGCTCAAAGTGTTCTCCCAGCAATGCACATAGGACAGAGTGTGTGCAGAAGATCGGGCAGGTCCTTTGAGGGAGTTCTCCTGAAATTGATGTGTACCACTTCTGCCCACCTTCCACTGGCCAAATCCCAGTTACACAGTTCCAACTTAACTGCAAGAGGAAATACAGTCTTCCTCCAGGGCCAGGAACTGGAAAGGGGGTTAGTGGAAATAAACTACCTTTATTTTTTGTTTGTTGGGGCTTGAACTTGTGGCAATCCTCCTGACTCAGCCTCCGAAGTGCTGGGTTTAAAGGCATATGCTAGTATGCTCTGTGAGCTACCGTCTTAAAAAACAAACAAGACAACCCATTTGGGACCCCTCCTGTCTCTCAGGAGCTATTCCTATTCCTGTTCCTGTTTCCCGTTCCTCATTTCTTTTCTCCAATAAAGTTATTCCTATTCCTATTCCCCATTCCTCCTTCCTTTTCTCGTACTCTTAACTTCTGCTGTTCCTTAGAATTCATTCTTTGACTTCGGGGAACACAAATTCAGTGTATCTGACATCTAGCATTTTCCCTATATCATCTTGGAAGAACCATCAAGGTACTTGGAAGGAGATAAGAGTTTGCTTTTGTTTCACGACACCCCTAAAATATTTCAACTGGATTCTGGGTTGTAGCTTGCTTAGGTAATCAAAAATAGTGATCCTTGAATTTTATGCTTTGTCTTTGTCAACTGCTTATACCTTGTCTCTTTCATGCACTGTCTTTGTTTGCCCATATGCCCTTGCTACAATATTACCTAAATGACTATACCTGCAATCTTATTGGTTGACCATAATTTTGACCCACGTTGTACCTGCCTCATGATTTAAAAACTTCCTTTGAGAAGTGAGCTTGTTGGCAACCCATTCTGGACCCTTCCTGTCTCTCAGGAGCTATTCCTATTCCCCATTCCTTTTCTCTAATAAATTTTTATACTCTTAAAAAAATAAGCAAACATATGTTTATACATATTTGCATAGGCATAAGAATGTTTCTGGAAAGATACATAAGAAACACGACTAGCTAGGTAAGTTAGGGATCCAGTTCAGAATGAAAACACTAGACTCCTTGTTTAAAAATGACTAAGACAGCTGGTGTGCTGGCATACACCTGTAATCTCAGCACTTAGGAGGCTGAGGCAGGAGTGTCACAAGGAGTTCAAGGCCAGTCTGGGCTACATAGTAAGCTCAAGGCCAGCCTGAGCTATGTAGTGAGACCGTGTCTCAAAGCAAAACAAAACAAAACAAAACAAAACAAAAGAAACAAAACAAAACAAAGCTAAGAATTTGGAGATGGCAGTAGCAGAGCAGTAAATCCCACGCAGGTCCTGGGAACCATCGTGTGAACAGCTTTCCTCTCCCAAGCTCTCCGCCTGTGGCTGACCATGCCAGGACTGATGTCTCTAAAATGTGAGCCAACATAAACTTGTCTTCATTTTAAAAGAATAAGAATAACACAAAACAGTGCAGGGTCTGCTGGAGCATGGGGCTGTGTGGCTTCACAGGAAGCCGCCCTGACGGGAAACTCCTGCCTTGATGACTTCTGAGGGCTCGTCCAGAGGGCAGAAGAAGGGAGAGAGAATTTATTCCTCACATTTTTTGGCTGTGTACGTGCACTAATTATAACGGTAATTTTAAGGTGTCTTTCTTGTGGTGGAAAGGATGGAGAGAGGGGTCTGAGTTAGCAGAATGTGACACAGTAGCCCAAGGATGCCATCAACTTGCCACAGCCTCAGGAAAGAGTATGTTCATTGGAACGGATTGGTCAGCAGTGAGCGCTTCTAAGAGGAGATGCAGAGATAATAAAAATGGTAATAAAAGAATAGAATGTTTCCGCCCTGAATCAAGGCCAGCAGTTTTCTGAAGCTGTTGGTTTCAAGCAGGAGCCTAAAGTGGTATCTTTCTAGGGTCTGTTGGCCATTTCAGAACTTTAGAAATGTAATGGTGAATTCATTAGAAAGAAACAAATAAATAAATTTTACTCCGCCTGGCCCCCGGACGTGCCAGGCGCTCCACCTTGTCCCTGGAGCTCCACCCGGCTCCTGGGGTGTGCCAGACGCTCTGCCCCGACCCCGGAGTTCTGCCCGGCCCTCATGGCATGCCAGGCGCTCTGCCCCACCTCCAGGGCGTACCAGGCGCTCTGCCCAGCCCCTGGGATGGCCCTGAAGACTCGCCTGAGCCGCTAGACGCGGACACGCTGACAGAGCCTGGCTGTTCACTGTGTAACCCCGCCTACCCAAGTGGACACCCATCGGCAGTGAGGGCTTGCCAAAGGGTGCTTCTCCACCACCTGCCATAGCAATTTGTGTACACTCACGTATTATACAGCACATTTAGAAGCAGCCAAGTCTCTGCCCAAAGTAAGAGCATGAGGGAGTAAATAAACTGAAAGTGCAGTTATTACCAGTGGGAAGACCACTGATGGAGTGGTAGAACAACGGAGGTGAAGTGGAGAAAGTTGATTAATTGAACGAGCCATCATCTATATGTGAGCGATAGAGGCGGGAATGACATTATGTAATGCAATATCCAGTGGTGGCCCCTACTATTGTCTCTGTAATTTGGTGTTTCCTTTATTGTTTTCGTGTTAACAAGTGCAAAGACAAGACTATGTAATGCAGCATCCAGTGATGGTTCCCAGCTGTCTCCTCTGTAATTCGGTATTTCCTTTACTGATTTTGTTATAACAAATACGGAGATAACATTGTTATACAGCATCCAGTGCCAACTCCTTACTATCTTCTCTATAACTTGATATTTTCTGTATTGTTCCTGTGTTATTCTGGGTTCTTTTGTCTTAAAAATAGAAAAAAAAGGATCGAATGTTGATGGTGCCCATCGCAGCTTTGTCCTGGGTGGGTAACCTGCCCCATAAACACAAGGGTTTTGTAAGCTTTATAAGTGGAACTTTTTTCCCCAATAAAACTTTACAGATTATACATATATATATTTATGTATATATGATATAGAAATAATTGCTTTAGAAATATGTGTTATTGGTAATTATTGTATCAGTTAAAGTTTATAACATGTACTTGTCAATCAAGGGGGAAAAATTAAGTGATTTTGATGAATAGAAAAAAATTGAAATTGTGCTTATCACAGTGCATGGTCCTGCCAGCCTTGTTTTTTGCTTTGTGTGCAGATGCCTTGGTCAAGGTGGGTTAGGTTATGTGGCCAGAACAGCTGATCCCAACATCTCGGTGGCGTGGAATAACAAAGACTGCTTCTCACTGGTGCTCTGGGTCCATCTGGAGCCAGCTGTCACCTTCTCTCCAGGGTCTGGCTTTCGTCTTCACGTGGTAGAGGGAAGACAGAACCCTGGCAAACCACCTGCTAGATCTCAGAGCTCTGGTTCTCAGGTAATGCACTTCAGGCTGCTGTATTTTATTGGCCCGAACAAATCAGAATAGCCACAACCGTCCTCACAAAGAACGAAGAACAAAGAAGATATCTATCTCAATTTCAAAACTTGCTCTAAATTTTGGGGGCTTGATTTTAAAAAATTCTTTATATGTTCTAGATAGAAGTCCTTTGTCTGAGGGACATGCAACTAGAGACCATACTCATAGTGAAATAAATTTATTTCACTCAAGTGAAATAAATAGGACCTACTTGTGTAAACATCATATTGTCTCCCTGGTGTAAGAACATGAAAGAGTACATAAAACTCAAAATGTACAATAGATATTATGAAAGGGAAAGAAATTGCACAAAGGAAGGAACAACTGGGATGAGGGAAAGAAGGAAAAGAAAGTACTGAGGCAATATATACATTATATACGTATATGTATGTGTATATGTATATATGTGTATATATATGTATGTATGTGTATGTATGTGTGTGTGTGTGTATACACACATGTATGTAGAAGGATAGCTGGGATAACTGTACTGCCGATGTCTGGGGATTTGCTGAAGAGAACAATTAGTGCTTGAATGCTTTTATATTTTGTCCAGTTTTGCATGCTTGTATCTGGTAATCTGAGCAACTGATGTGAAGATAGCAATATGCAATATGACAACTGTTGGTAAATTCCTACCATCCTGTCTAGTGAAACCCTGTATTGTCTCTAATGTTGTTTTAAATTCTTATTTTCTTATTCTCTTTAATTTTTGATCAGTCTTCTAGTCTTGCATCTGGTAATTTCAGCAACTTTGTTGAAGTACCAATATGTGATATAACAACCACTATTAATCCCTATCGTCTGGCTTGAAACCCCATATCATTTTTAATGTCCTTGCTTTGTTTTGTTTATATTTTGCTATTGTTCTTTTTTTTTTACTACTCTCTTTAAAATTTAAAAAAACCTTGCTGTACATTTGAAGAAGTTAAGGTAGTGTGTTAGTTTGTAGTAGCTAAACCTTGGAAACAACCCAAATGCCCATCAACCAATTAATGGATAAAGATGTGTTTTCTTTTTATATAGTAGAGTACTCCTCCACCATAAAAGAGGATAAACTTGAGATATTTCTAGCTAAATGGATGCACCTTGAGACCATACCTTTAAGTGAAATAAATCAGACATACATGCAAATACACATTGTTTCTCTGGTGTGAGAAACCGAAAGTGTAAATAAGGACCAAAATGTATAATAGATATTGTGAAATAGGAAGAAAATGTTCAAATGGGAAGGGGAACTAGGGAGGGGGAAGGACAAAGGAAGGAGGGGAAAAGAAAAAATGAGAAATGAAGGAAACAATGGAAACAAAGCTTCGTAAATAAGGAGGGGAGGAGGGTTGGGCGGGGGAAGGGAAGAAAAAGAATCAAGTTGCACCGTGTGCTGGTACAAACTTCTCTGTGATGAGTGTGATCATTACATATATCTAAACTGTACCAGTAAACTTAATTTAAAAAACATACAAATATAAGGAAAAAAAATCAAAGATGACAGAGATGAGAATTGCAAATTCAAACCCAGCCTGGGCAATTTACTAACTTACTGAGATTCTGTGTCAAAAAAGGTTCTGGGTTCAATTCTCAGTACCCTCCCACACATACATAAAATAAATGAAAAGGATAAAGATCTGGCCTACTCTCCTTTTTTTTTTTTAATTTTTTAATTTTTTAATTTTTTTATTAAAAAAATAAAAGTACAAAAACATATTGACAAACAGACACCAATTAGCATAAAAATAGTACAATCACAACTAATCTATAGACAAGGTGATATGATCTCAACAGTGGTTATTGCTTTATCCATTGATATCTTCGAAGTGTAAATATATAAACCCATATACAGACATGCAAATTTAGTCAGACAATTAATCCTCTCAAC
>PVLD010022702.1:0-28802 GCA_004027595.1 Dinomys branickii | reverse complement strand
ACTAAATTTGCATGTCTGTATATGGGTCCATACATCTACAATTCGAAGATATCAATGGATAAAGCAACAACTACTGTTGAGACCATATCACCTTGTCTATAGATTAGTTGTGATTGTACTATTTTCTATGATAATGGGTGTCTGTTTGTCAATATGTTTTTGTACTTTTATGTTTCTAAAATAAAAATAAAAAAAAAATTGTGGCATTTTTATATAATGGAACATTATTCCGCTATAAAGAAAGACAGTTTTGGGGACTTTGTAGGCAAGTGGTCAATACTGGAGTCCATACTCATAAGTGAAATAAATCAGCGATACATGTGCAGGCAACGCATTGTATCACTGGTGTAAGAACCCGAGGGTGGGAATATAAACTAAGAGACATAAAGCACATCTGTTCTAAAACAAAGAACAGATGGGACGAGGGAAAGGAGAAAAGAAAGAGACAAAAATGTATGTATGTACATATGAATATACATATATGCAGGCGGGCTAACATGGTTCTACTATTGTATTATATCACTTAATGCTAAGGAATAATTGATTACGGGTTATTTGATCAATCTTGTGTGTCTGTATGTGTTATCCTGAACACACACTTCGAAGGTATCAATATGCAAAGTAGCAACTATTGGTGGTTTTTGTTGTTGTTGTTGTTGCTCTTGTTGTTGTTTGCCTGTTTTGTTTTTTGTCTTTGGATTTTTGGTTTTTGTGTTTTTTCTGTTGTTGAGAGGATTAATTGTCTGACTAAATTTGCATGTCTGTATATGGGTTCATATATTTACACTTCGAAGATATCAATGGTTAAAGCAATAACCACTGTTGAGACCATGTCACCTTGTCTGTAGATTATTTTTGATTGTACTATTTTTTATGCTAATTGGTGTCTGTTTGTTAATGTGTTTTTGTACTTTTTTTTTTAATAAAATAAAAATTAGAAGGTGCAGACTATTGGGTGGAGGTGAATCACTGGGGCCATGACCTGGAAAGATGCATTCTCATCTCCACTTTCTCCCCTCTCTCCCTGCTTTCCATCTGCCATGGGTTAGACATCTTCCTTTTATCATACTTTTATACAATGCCATTTCTGCCTTGCATTCATCTGGCCGTGAACTATAGCCTCTGAATCTGTAAACCAAAATAAATTTTGATACAAAATACCTGTAGGTATTAGGTATTTTCCCAGTGGTGAGAAAGCTGATGAATAAAACAAGGATGAGAAAAAATACTGAGACTATATTTTCTGTCATAAGCCACTTCTCAAAGACTTGTGAACAAAAATTACTTAACTCTACCAAGAAAACCTGTTTTCCCAAAGAAAGATAATTAGCATATTCTATTTTGTTAAACATTTATTCACTTCAAAAAATTGTGTTCCAACTGGATACTGAAATTTATGCTAACATCACAACCTTTTTTATTATAAATAAAATATATTTCCTTATAGTGGATAATCAATACAGACTTTCAAGTTCTTATTACCACTACATCTCCTATGTTTCACATCTCATTGAAGTACATTCCCAGTAATTTCAAAACAAACTCACTACAGGGTATTCTGAAGAATTACTCAAAGTAGTTACCAGTTCACTTTTTATATGCACCAGCTGAGTAAAGATCTCTACAGTGAAGATTATGCAAGCAGAGAATGTTCAGAAATAATCACTAAACTTATAAATTATATTCTTGAGTGCTGACCTCTTAATAGGCAAGCCAAAACACTTTAGCGTCAATAGAAATACATAATTGGCCTTCGCCTGCTATTAGCCAACCATGGTTATATCTGTGCCACATCCAATACTTCATGTTGAATTTGAATAAACATCATTATCCAAGTAGAATAGGTTATCTATAAGCAAAAGGAGATGACTACCACCTCTTCAAGGCAGACCAAATGGGATTCTGGGACATGTTTCTCTTTATCTGGGTTTGGTGTTTGTACATCGTGGCTTCAAAGCACTCACACCCTTATTCTTTCTGTGTACTGCAGTAATTAGGTATAGTTTCTCTTGAGTCTTAAATACTGCCACACAGCTAACTTCATGTTGAAAGCGTCACCACTCATTATTAGACAAAAGGAGTGAACTGAGATAAAGATGCCATTTATAGACTCGAACATTAATGTACATCTGGAAACAAACTGTTTCTTGACTGACACCCTGATCTTTTCAAAGGATGGCCAAAAAATGCAGGTCAGAATCTGTACAACAAACTCCATCAGATACACAGTACTGAGTACCAGAAAAAAACACCCCACCAATTACTGAAGGATACTTTACTCATAAATTCATGCCTCTTACATTGACCCTCATTTTAAAAATTCAGCCAAACCAAAGCCATATCCCTCCCTCTAAATTTCCAGTCCCAACCTGTAAGCAACAAAAGTTTGTGTTCATTTTCCCTAACAAGATGTTCTTTAAGAATTGTAATGTGATGTTACCCCTTGATACGCTGTCAACAAAATTCGGTTTGTCTATGTTTTTACATGAGAATGGAGCTTTCCATGTTTCAAATAAGCAAAACAGTTTGTAATCTAGTAAATAAGGTATTTGTTGATCCACATACAGAATCATTTTTTCAGGTGTAAAAGGGAAACCAACTATATGGTACAGACACACACCCTGGTCATTTCCAGGATTTGGCCTCAAGAAGATTGGCATATGCCCCATAGCAATCGGTCTTTCCATTTTCTTGCTCTCATGGAATACTGACACAACTGGACTTAGACTCGTTTAATAACAAATTGATGAAAAATGCTAGCTATGTATGAATATTTGAATCAAAGCATTTGAGAGGAAAAGGGTTTCCGTATTTATCCTTGATGGACTCAGATGGAACAGGAGACAAGTAAATATGAGGCTATAAATATCCCTGTTCTAATGCATTAGCACGACTACTAACTTTTCAAAGAAATTGCAGAGTTTATCTTATAGGATGAAGGAGTAGAAATAGCCACAAAACTCTGTGATGTAGGTTAGTAATGAGGAATCAGTGCATAGATTTACAAAAGAGAGAAAAAACCTAAAAATATCCCTAGCCTTTAAACTACAAGGGAAACATCACAAATGAAGAAAGCAGAGACTATTCAATAAAAAGTCCAAGACAAGCAATTTAAAGCTTAATGAAATTGGATCTTAATCTACTACTATATTGGCTAGGGTTCTCTAGAGGAACAGAATCAACATAATATTTTTGCAAGAGGATTTACTGGATAGGCTTACATGATCAGAGCTGGGAGAGTCATCACAAATGACTGCAAGCTGGAGAGCCAGATGATCCACTAGTTGCTCAGTCTAAGAACCTGGAAGCTAGACAACAGGAAGGATTAAAGATGCAACATTGATCCAAGACTGACAGGTTGGAATCTCTCTGGAGAGTTAGCTGGTACAATTTCACATTGAAAAGCTAAAGAAACTGAAATCTGATGCCCACAAGCACCGCCAGTACCAAGAATGCACCCACTCAAGCACCATGGAGTTTGTAAAATGTAGGTCAATTCCTCACTTTTGATCCTTTCATTCCATCCAGCCTATTGCATGATTTCACCCACCATCAAAGTAAGTCTTCCCCCATCATGTGCTGGCCTACAAGCCAGTCATCTTGGGAAACAATTCATAGGCACTACCATAAAGATATTTTATTAATCTGCTAGGCATTTCTTAATCTGGTCATCTTGGCAACAATAATTAACAGTCCCAACTACCATACACCAACATAAATTCCTGGTGGGTTAAAGGGCAAATGTAGCTAGACATCATGCCATGCACCTATGATCTCGGGTGCCTGGGAGGTTGAGACAGAAGGATCACAAATGAGAGGCCAGCTGGGCAATATAGTGAGCGCTCATCTGAAAAAACAACAACCAGAAAAAAGGTAAATATTAAGTCAGAAATCATTATTTTAGCACATATAATTTAAATGCATCTGAAATGATTTTGGAAACAACATAAAAACAAATGACAGAAGCCCTAAGATTGTGGAGTGGTGAGCACCGGGAAAAGAGGGTCTCTGAGAGTCACCACTCCGATGCTGGAATATGTGGGGAAAACAAGAAGGAGGAAAGTGGGTTCCCTAGAGCCAGGAAGCATCTGAAGCATGAATAGAAGCCCATGGAGAGAGTGAAAAAAGAAACTTCAGTGAAGAAGGAGGTAGCTGGTGGTACTGACTCTCTGAGATAGGAATCACTGTACAAGAGGAATGGTTCAAACCTCCAGACACATAGTGACTGCTGGTGACCCCAGAGGCACCCAAGGAGAGACACAGCAGTGGAGAGGAGCAGCAGATGTGAAGTACTCCACTAATTGGCAGTGAGTACTGAGGGCTCACCTGTCCCACAAGAGAGAACAATTGGCCAGGAGCCATCTTAGAGAGGGGCCAGCTGAGCTCAGAAATCAGAGTGGTTGCTGGCTCCATCTAGCAGCTCCCAGCTGTGCTCAGGCCCATGGAAGTCATGCTGATGACTGCAAGCCAAAGGAGTCTGGTCTTGGCCGTAAAGTACAGGCTATCCATCACCCCCCAAAAAGATACTGCTAGGTGCTGAGATAGATCAGTAGTGATTGGGAATCTGTCTCCACAAATTATGTACCAGTGACAGCAGAGACATATTTGGTATTAGACTTTTTTATTTTTTTCTTCTCTCCCTCTTGTTTGTTTTTTGTTGTGGTGGTTGTGGTTTTGGTTTTGGTGGGGTTTTTCTTCATTGTTTGATGTTATTTTATGAGCATGAACATGGTATCTAGCCCTTTATGGTTGTGCATGTGTTCTGTTTTTTTTATCTCTTCCTCCTCTCTTTCCCTCCAGTCTTCTGCAACAGTTTTCCCAAAGTTAGCATGATCCCTCTTTGGCCTCTAACATTTCTTTCTAATCTCTTCCTCTTCTTCTAAGTCTCCATTTTCTAAATTTTAATGCATGAGGGCAAAATTAAGATATGAAGGACTTGTATATTGCTTATAACTTTCCAGTTTGTTTTAGATTTTGTTATATGACCACAAACCTAGTTTATACACTTGAATGTGGCAAATTCATTGTCAACTCAGTTTGTCATTTTCTAGGCTGTGTTTGATTCTACTGTGGATCATACCACTATAACCAAAAGTGACATAACTGTTCTAAACAGCTGCTCTTTCTGGAATTCCAAGACTGAAATTGAGTAAGGGTCACAGAAAACACTGTGGCACAGTGGCAAAGAAGCAAGGACTGGCCCAAACAGGCAGCAAATCCTCATCCCCAACAAACTGAAGAGGTAGGGTCTTGCAACAGACTCAAAAACAAAAATCAGCTACACCTGGAAGATACCTCAGAGAAGTAGTGATTTCCCAAGGGTTCTCAATACTAGCAATAAAACAATTCATCATAGGCAATTTACAAGCATCACCACAGGAGTTAAATCAATAAAAGAAAAGAAAATGAGAAACAAGATGCAACTCCAGTTCACAGACAAACCCAGGGGACAATGATGTCGGAAGGTCTGAAAGCCGCCTATCTGGCCTCTCTGAAGTGAAACCAAGAAAGTAAATGAAGGAGGCTATGCAAAAGACAAACTCAGAAATAACTTCTCAGATGACTACAGACAGAGGTGGTTTCCACAATGACAATCATGCTTAGTGACTGTATAGCAAATGAAGACAATAAAATAGGAACTTCAGAATTATGGAAGCCATGAATGCTCAGCATAAGAAAGAAAAGGAATCCATAAGGCAAATCAAAGCACATATCCAGGAGAATAAAAATTCCATGGAAATTACCCACAGTAAACTAATCCAATATGAGGATAGGATCCCAGATATAGAAGACAGGCTTGTGGATAGCAATCACGAAAAGAAATACTTTTCTAAAGTAGCCAAAGACCATAAGAAATCATTGTAGCAGCTGCTAGATGAGGTAAAGGAGAATACCTCAAGATTCATTGGCATCAGTGAAAAAGCAAGAGCTACCACAAATGATGTTAAAAAAAAAAAAACTGTTCACAGATATCAAGGAAGAAAATTTCCCTGGTAGAGAAAAAGAATTTGACATGCAGTAAGTGAGGCATATATAACTCCAATTAACCATGATCAAAAAAACCCACAGCCAGGCATATCACAGTCAAGATTCCAGAAATTCAACATGAGCATAGAATCTTAAAAGCTCTTAGGGAAAAGAAACAAATTACCTATAAAGGAAAGACCATCAGAACTACAGTTGACTTCTCAACACAAACCCTCAAGTCAAGAAAAGCTTGGAACAAAGTATTTTTAAGTTCTAAAGGAAAACAAACTTAAACCAACGTCGCTATACCTTGCAAAACTACCTTTAAAAACTGATGATGGAGAAATAAAATACTGCTTTTCCTCAGAACCTCTGAGGAAACTTCTGACCAGCAAACAAACACTCCAAAATGTTTTGAGGAATATTCTAGAGAGAGAAAGCAGGGATACATCATGAACCCCAATAGAAGGAACTGACCAAGCAAGGAATACAATTAAATGAAGGAGGGGAAAGAAGGAGGAGCCAACAAAAGAAATAAAACACGACAAGGATAAGTCAATCAGTATCAGTTATGACCATCAACATTAATGGTCTAAAATTCACCATTCAAAAGACCTTTAGACTGGAAGAATGTCTCAAGAAGCAAGATCCAGCAATCCCAATTAAAATACCATTAGTATACCTCACAGATCTAGAGAAAACTTTCCTAAAATTCACCTGGAACCAGAAGATGCCTAGAATAGCAGAAGCAATCTTGGGCAACAAAGAAAAGTCAGGAGGAATAACAATCCCTGACTTGAAGTTATACTACAAAGCTATTGTGATAAGATCAGCATAGACTGGCCAAATAAAACAAATGAAAAAAAATAGACATGAGGATCAATGGAACAGATTAGAAGATGTAGACATAACCAAGAACACACTCAGCTACGTTATCTTTAACAAAGGGGCCAAATATGTGCACTGGAAGAAAAATATGCTCTTTAATAAATGAGGCCAGTAAAACTGGCTTTTCACATTCCAAAGACTAAAACTATACCCATTTCTATCACCATACACTAAAGTCAAAATGGATTAAAGATATAAATATTAAAACAGAAACACTACATATACTGGGAGAGAAAGTAGGTAGGAATCTTGAAGACATACAGGTAGCCAGAGAATTCCTGAAAACACTGGACAGGAAATACTTCAAGGAATCAACAACTGTGATCTCATCTTATTGAAAAGTTTTTGAACATCTAAAGAAATCACCAAAAAGTAAATAGAAAACACACAAATTAGGAAAAACTTTTAGCCAACTGTCCCTCAGACAAAGGACTTCCATCTACAATATGTAAAGAATTCTAAAAATCAGGCCACCCAAATTCAAAGACCAATCCAAAAATGGTCATCTGAGATGAATACACAATTCTCAGGACTGAGGAAATACAAATGGCAAATAAATATATGAAAAATGTTCAACATCATTGGTCATTTGAGAAATGCAAATAAAAACAACCCTGAGATTCCATCTCACCCCAGGAAGAACAGCTATCTTCAAGAAATCAACCAATAGCAAATGCTGGTGATGCTGTGGAGAAAAAGAAACACTTCTCCATTTGGGGGATCAGTGTAGACTTGTACAAGCACTGTGGAAATCAGTGTGGAGATTCCTCACAAAACTAAGATTAGAGGTCCCATTAGACCTAGCTATTGCTCTTATGGGTATTTTCCCAGAAAAATTAAAAACACTGTACTACAGTGATATATGTGCACCCATGTTTATAGCAGCACAATTTGTAATAGCTAAATCTTGGAAACAACCCAAGTGCGAATCAATAGAAGAATCTATAAAAATTATATGGTATTCTTATACAATGGAGTTCTATCAGGTATTAAGAAAGATAAGCTCTAGGCTTTTTAGGTATATTGATGAAATAGAGACCATACTCATGTGAAATAAATCAGACTCACATGTGTAAACATTGTATTGTCTCGCTAGTGTAAGAAACTGAAAGTGTAAATAAAATCCAAATGATACAATATATATCATGAAAGAGAAAGAAATTGTTCAAAAAGATACTACCAATTCTATTGGTTATTGAAAGGAGCAGTTAATGCCTAATTGTTTGCTGTTTTGTATGCCTATATCTGGTGATCTGAACAACTATGTTGAATACTATGTGCAATACGACAACCAATGTTAAGTTCCTATCATCTTGGTTTGAAATTTTGTATCATTTTTCTTGGTTTTTAATTTTTATTCTCTTTAAAATGAGAAAACAATTCTTTTGCTATAAACTAACAGTGAATTACTGCAAGTCAAAATGTTTTAAATAGTATATTTCAATGACTTCAAAAATTTCAATGCTTGTGAAACAAAATATATAAAGTACTATATGCTGAAAACTACTTTTAAAACACTAATTAAAGAAAATTTAAATAAATGAGGAGTTAAAGCTTTAAAATGAAAGAAATAGAGATAGTAATTTATTGAAGACAAAGTAAATTCCAAATCAAGATTGATTTAAGAGAGACAAAGATCACAACAACCTTGTGAAAGGAACCGTCTAAGAGGAAAAGATGACAATCATAATTATATTACAAGAAATAACAGGGCACTGAACTATATAAAACAAATATTAATGGGCATGCCAAATCAAATAATCACTAATACTATTGTATTGGGGGATCCAGTACCACACCATCACAAAAAGACAGATCAACTAAATTAAAAAAATCAATAATGAAAATACTAGAATTGAACAGAACTTTTCAACAAGTAGACTTAGTAGGTGTCTACAGAGTGTGCTATCCCACAACAGCAGAATACATTCTTCTCAGTTGCATATGAGACTTTCTCCAAAATAGACCACATACTAGCTCAGAGAACATGCTTATGTAAATAAAAAGGAATTGAAACTATCCCATGTGTATTATCAGACCACAGTTCAATGAAACTGGAAACTACAAGAAATTCATAAACACATGGAAATTAAATAGAACCCTCCTTTGCAACCCTTGGGTCACTGATGAAATTAAAGAAGAAATTAGTCAGTTTCTATAATTAAACACCAATGAAGCTACAATATATTAGAATTTATAGGACACTATTAAAGCAGTTCTCAGAAGGAAATTTACAGCAGTGAATACCCATGGCAGGAAAACAGAGCAAGCACAAATAAATAATGGTGAACCTCAAACTTCTAGAAAAAGAAAAGCAAGCTAAACCAAAAGCTCATATGAGGGAGGCTTTATACAGATCAGAGCAGAAATTAAGACACTGGTCACTAAATACAATACAAAGAATTAATAAATCAAAGAATTGTTTCTTTTTAAGATTTAAAATTTGACAAACCTTTATTTAACCTTATCAAAAAAGGGGGAAAAAACTTAAATTCAAGCAATTAGGACTGAAAAGGGAGAAATCACAACAGGTCCTGCAGACATCCAGAAGATACTCTATACCTACTTTGAAAACTTGCATTCTAACAATGTGGAAAATGACAAGAAATGCACACATTCCAATATGCATATGAATTATCAAAGCTTAATCAAGAAGATATAAAAATCATAAAATAACATCAGTCAATGAAATTCAAGATGTAATTAAAAATCTACCAACAGAGGAAAAACCCAGGCCCTGACAGATTCACTGCTAACTTCTACAAGAAATTTAGAAAAGACTTGGCACCACTACCTCTTAAACTCTTTAATGAAATTGAAAGGGAATCAATACTACCAAATACATTCCTGGAAGCAAGCATTAACCTGATACCAAAAACAGAGAAGAACCCTACTAGGAAAGAGAATTATAGTCCAATCCCCCTAATGAACAGATGCAAAAATCCTTAATAAGATACTGGCAAACAGAATGTAGCAAATCATCAAGAAAATTATACACAATGACCAAGTGGTATTCATCCCAGGGATGCAGGGATGGTTGACATACACAAATCAGTAAATGTAATATGCCATATTAACAGAGCCAAAGAAAAACCTCATATGATTATCTCAATAGCTGCAATAAAAGGTTACAACAAAGTCCAGCACCCATTCTTGATAAAAAAAAAAATTCTACAGTAAATCAGGATTATCTCTATCTCAACCTGATAAAAGCCATCTATAACAAACCAACCGTAAACATCATACTACGTGGACAAAAACTGAAAGATTGTTCTAAAATCAGGAAAAAGACAAGGATCTCCACTGTCTCCACTCTTACTCAACATAGTCCTGCAAATTTTAGCCCGAGCCATTAGACAAGAAATAGAAATAAAAGCAATAATAATAGGAAAGAAAGAAGTTAAATTATCATTAATTGCAAATGACATGACACTCTACATAGAAGACCTCAAAAACTGCTAGATTTAATAAGCAAATTTAGTAATGTAGCTGGATACAAATTCAACATTCAAAAATCAGTAGGATCCCTGTACACAAATAACAAACTTACTGAGACAGAAAATTGAGGAAACTGCACCTTTCGCAATAATATCCAAGAAAACAAAATACTTAGGAATCATTCTAAAGAAGGATGTAAAAGACTCTACATTGAGCAATACAGTACTCTGAAAAAGGAGACTGAAGCTGATATCAGAAAATAAAAAGACACCCCTTGCTCTTGGGTAGGAAAAGCCAACACAGTGAAAACGGCCATACTTCCAAAACTGTTACACAGATTTAATGCAATTCTGATAAAAATTCCAACAGTATATCTCACAGAATTAGAGAAAGCAATCCTAAAACTCATTTGTAACCTGAAGAGACTTGGAATAGCAAAACAAATTCTGGGCAGCAAAGGCAAGTCAGAGAACATCACAATCCCTGAACTGAAAGTTTGCCCATTATTCCTCAAAGGATTGCTAATGAGAACATATAAAATAAAAAATTAAAAATCAGACCTCCCAAATGTAAAGACCCAATCCAAAAATGGACATCTGAGATGAATACACACTTCTTAGATGAAGTAATACAAATAACAAATAAAAGCATGAAAAAATATTCAATGTCATTTGTCACTTGAGAGATGAAAATTACAACACTGAGATTCCATCTCATCCCCAGAAAGAATGGCTATTAGCAAGAAATCAACCAATAACAAACGCTGGAATGGCTACAAGGGAAAAGAAACCCTTCTCCACTCTTAGGGGGAGTGTAGACTTGTGCAACCTCTATGGAAATCAGTGTGCAGATTCCTCAGAAAACTAGGGTTATAGGTCACGTTTGACTTGGCTATTCTCCTTCTGGGTATCTTCCCAGAAAAGGTCTTTCTATACAATAGAGTACTACTCAGGCATAAAGGAGGATAAACTGGAGACTTTTACAGGTCAAGGGGTGCAAGTCAAGAACAAACTAATAAGTGAAATAAACCAGATGCACATGTGTAAACCTTGTATTATCTCCCTAGTGTGAGAAGCTGAAAGAGTAAATAAGACCCAAAATGTACAATAGATGTTGTAAAATGTGAAGAAACTTGAAAGAGAAAAGAAGGCAGGAAAAAAATATAAATATATAAAAGATAGTTAAGATAATTATATTACTAATTTCTCTTAGTGCATTGAAAAGAAATGCTTGTGCTAACATTGTTTGGACAACGAAATGTTGATATATTGTGCTCTGAGTAACTAATTTAAAGATATCAATGCACAATGTATTAACCATTGTTACCTTCCTATTATCTTAATGGGCTGGGGATATAGCTCAGTGGAATAAGCGCTTGCCTAGCAAGCGCAGGCTCCTGAGTTCGATCCCCAGTACCGCAAAAAAAATAAATAAATAAAAAATAAAAAAAATAAAACATAACCTTCCTATTACCTTATTTTGAAATTTTGTGGAGTTTTTTCTCTGTAAAATAAATAAGTCAAATGAAGACATCACAATGTTCATTAACAGTGGGTAGTAGCATTAGTCACAAACTGATTTTTAGACCTTTAAAATCACAAGGTGAAACAAACCAAACTATAAAGCAAACAGTAAAGTAAGAAATATTTGAAATATACAGTATACATAAATTTTGTAACTTTGAAAAATAAACTTCCATACAAAATAAATTTGAAGAAAACAAAAAAATTATAAACAAGGAATATAGAAAAAAAAATTCATAAAAAATAAAGTTAATTTTTTACTAGGGCATATTAATTACACAGAATCAAAATTAAAGTGACAAACAAACAAATGTGAATATCTTTATTCATAAGCAGCGTGGAAATGTGAGTTAACTGTCCATCCTGTGGCAAGTACCTGAGATACATTAAAGGACGAAAGGTTCACTTTGGCTCATTGAGTCAGAGTCCATGGCCAGCTGGCTCCATGGCTACAGGGCTGTGGTGAGGCAGAAACATCATGCAGAAGAGCATGACAGAGGAAAGCTGCTCCTAGATGACCAAGAAGCAGAAAGGGCAAGAACCCAGAAGGAAGGCATCAGAGGCCACAAACAGTACCCAGAGTTATGCCCCATGACCCGCTCTCCTCAACTGGGCCCAATCTCCTCATTTTCCATTCTCTCCCAAGAATACCATCAAATTATGGTGTGCACCCTCGTGATTCAATCACTTTCTGAAAGCCCCACTACTGAAAACGTGAAGCTTTGGGGTAACAATTTCTATTCAACCCATAAAAGCAAGTTAATTGTCAAATTGGCATCATCTGAAAAGCATCCTAGCTGATAATACTCAAGATCATGATGAAGAAAACACTTAAAGCTACCACTTGCAAGAAGTATTACCAAAACCCTTCTGGAAATATTATTCCACTGTTAAGAATCACACTGACGTTTTTCATAGTTTTATTTTGACAATTCCCTTTGTGAGAATATACCCTTAAGGAATATTTTAAAATCCAATTTATAAACAATATTCAATGCAGCATTATTTAAAAGTGCAAAGATTTGGAAACAATTTTGGCAACACATCATAGGGGACTAGTTACATTAATTATAGAAGATTAAACACATGCCATTTTGGATAACTAACAGTTTTTAGGACTTTCCCGAATATTGCAAACTAACATTCCTAGACTTTCTGTAACTAAGAGGCAGGCATGTGACATCATCAAAAACTGAAGGACAAAATGTGAAGGAGTTGTAGGCCACAGTACACAAGGAGAGCAACCTTGAGCTTGTTCAGCAGAGGTCATATTCAATTCCTCATCAGTGGTAGTGATGGAATACACAGGAGGAAGAGAAGTGGCTTCCAACTAAAATGTTTAATTTAGTCAGACTTTTCTAAACATCAGAATCCTCATAAAAATGACTGCAGACCACCTGGAAAAAGAGCCTTCTATGCTTGGAAATAGTTGTAACTAGTTAGTATTAATTTGAAAATTAGTCCTTTCACTTCTTAACATCCTTGAAGTTTCATAATCTTGTAATGCTTACACATTCCAATATAATCTCCCTGTTTAAGAAACTGGAATGCTTCATGAAATACTTTCCCCAATGACAACTGAAGAACTTCAACTTAGGTCAGTAATGGAGGTAATGGGGGAGAAAACCAGATCTTTGAGCACATACTATTGGAATTAATAAGCATTGAGCCTATTAGCTTCATTTTCTCATTAAATTCTCACCATCACCTGGAAAAGTAGATATTAATATCACCATTTTACAAATAAGGAAGTGAAAAAGTCTAAGTCTACTAGAGTAAAACAGGATTTTCTAATTTCATCTTGATAACAACTATATCTGTTTTCCAGATGAAGAAATGGAATCACAATTACAAAGCTATAATACAATAAAGCCAGACTTTCAACCTGGACTGGATTTTTCTAACTAGGGGCTCTTAATATTTATGCTATTTCCTTATTACTCAGTGGCAACATACACATGGTGAGCTGTCCCTTCTGTATACTTGTTATTATTACCAAGATATAAATTAACATCTGCCTGGCTCTAAAGTATCCAAAGATACTTTAAACTTCATCATGGTGCTTCCTAAATGTTGTTGTTAGCAGATACGCATACTGAGTAAAAAGTATATTCAGAAGATTTGATGCTCCTCAGGGATTGATATAGCCTCTTCTCTAGACTGAAGTCATGTTTATTCAGTATTATATTGAAATTACACAGAAATGGCAAAAAAATACATTACAAAGGACCTATTTTGAAACACACTTCACTTTCCATGCTAAGTGAAATGCAAATTATTTCTAGCTGATAATATATTATTGTTAATTTACTCTACCAGCATTTTTATGAATATGTATTGAATAATACTAAATCAATAATTTGCTGTAAATAAAAGCCACACAATCCGTTTTCGATCTCCTGCCTCAAACACAAAGTCAGTGAGTGACAGGTGGCACTGAATATCAGCACCGTGAAGATCCACAGTGATGCATGCAGGATGATACCTGACTAAACAGCCCACACTTCAGTGTACAGCAACAGACAGAGGCACGCCAGACAATGTCAAGAAAGTCTCCGTTCGCAGCTGTTGGAAGTTAGTGAAAGACAATGATTAAGACCATTCACCCCTGGAGCCAGAGAGCTTGCATTCAAACTTCAGTTCTGCAACATCACTGGCTGTGTGACCTTGGAATAGTGATATAAACTCTCAGCTCTAAGAGAGGCTAACAGTAGTATGTTCTACATACGTTTATGAGGCTTGAAGAGCTAAAATTTCTAAATCGTTTAAAGGGGCCTGGAATATAGAAAAACTGTGTAAGTGCCCCTAATACAGCTGCCATTTGCCAAGAAAGGACTTTGGGAGGGTAGAATTTGTGACTGCCGCACACATTTTAATACTGTATGTTGCTATACTAGAATGTTATTATGTTAGAATGTTTGTTCCAGTTGGGGTGAACCCTGGTGTTCAGAAATGTGCTGCAACTGCTAGAAATGGTCATTGGTGGCTGAAAGAGTGCAGGAGAGAAAGAACAGGCACATGTGAGTCGCGCTCCATTCCTCTACAAAGCTTTGTATGACCTAAGTGTAAGTCACTTAACTCCCCTAAGGTCTCAATTTTCCCTTATATGATAATATTTAGGATTCTAAGGGGTATCAGAGAAAATATACACCAGCCAATGAACAGAACAAAAAGTGTGCCTTAAAGAAATGCTAATGTTCTTGATAATCATTCATTAATTAAACATCTTTTCAGTGGCTTCTATATGGCAAATTCTGGAACACAAAAATAGAACTGTACTTCTCCCCTTAAGAAATTCACAGTGTTCCAGGAAAGAACATGTACCAATGGCAAGGAGAGAACAGAGGGCGCATAAAGGAAGCCTTGGTCCAAGCCATGAACTGCAGGTGCATCTACATCTTTCACTCCTTCTGCCCTTCAATGGTTTCCTCGCCTTTCCGTCAGTATTGCATTCCAAACATTATCCCAAGCCGTTCAGGAGACTGAGGTCATAGGTCATGCTGATACATAGATACCTTGGAGAGAACCTGTGGTAGAAACTTGGAGTTTTTATTAAAAATTGGTGTTTAAAAGAAGATAAGAAGTTATATTCACATACATTCAGTTTATTAGAATGAAAAAATCCTGGTTAGAAAACATACTAGATATGATCCTCAGCCCTCTCAGAAGAGTGAAAACCTCACTAAATCAATCTCCCAGGCACCAAAGAAGTATTGAATTTCGGAGGCCCATGGATCTTTGCTCAAAGATGGATGCAGTATTTGCTTCCTTCCTTCAGTATTAAGATCTATATTGAAAGATTTTTCTCAGCCACACTGCATTTAAAATCACTTTCTCTCTGCTGCAACATCTTCTCTAGGCTATCTTGTTTTTTAAAAAGAAGAGAAGGAAGAAGTAGTAAGGGTGGCAGAGGAAGGATTTCAGGGTTACCACACCCTTCGCTATTTATACTGCGATTCTGAATGTACACTCCAGAAAAGCAGAGCATTTGGCTACTTGTACCCTAGTACCTAGAAGAGTACATAGTACACAATAGTCTCTCAATACATTTCTGTGATTATGGAATCCATGCTACTGGTTTTTTGTTGTTGTTGTTGTTGTTGTTTTTTAAATAAAAGTACAAAAACATATTAACAAACAGACACCAATTAGCATAAAAATAGTACAATCACAACTAATCTATAGACAAGGTGACATGGTCTCAACAGTGGTTATTTCTTTATCCATTGATATCTTCGAAGTGTAAATATATGAACCCATATACAGACATGCAAAATAAGTCAGACAATGAATCCTCTCAACAACAGAAAAAACACAAATACCAAAAATCCAAAGACAAAAAGCAAAACAGGCAAACAACAACAGTAACAACAACAACAAAAAAAAAAAACCACCACATGCTACTGTTAATAATGGTGATAAAACAATTTTCTGATCGCTGAAGCATAACAGCACAGCAGAAGTCTGCATGCTTTGGACACAGGCAGACAAGATCACCACTGCCTTGCCCACTGTTGCAAAAAACAGTGATCACAAAGGACATGACCACAGTTTCTGAACTACAGCTATCTTTTGAAATATTTTTCTATAAAACTTTTAAATTGAGAATTAAAATTTGTTACTGTTGTTGAGTTTTTAACTGTGCTCCTTACCCTGGTAATTTACCATAAAATTTAGTATTATTTATTTTCTAAGTAATTATACTCTTACATATGGATGAAAATGTAGGGTTTTCTAAGGCACACCATCTGAAAGCAGAAAGAAAACAGTGTAAACAGATTATGATAAAATCAGAACCCCTTGGGCTATGGACATGGATCAGTGGTGAGAACTTGCCTACCGCATGTGGAATCTTGGATTTAGTTCCCAGCACCACGAAAGAAAGGAAAGGCGGGAAGGACAAAACACGAGCGAGAACACAAGCCCAGGGAATCACAAAGTCAAGAGGCTGGAAGTCGAGATATCTACTTCAGTTTTCCAGCTTCCAGCCTATGAAAAAAGATCTACAGATCTGATGTTACGAAAATTTTTTAATTTCTTTAGGTGTCAATTACAAATTTAAAAGGTAAAATAAAATTGCAAGAAATTTTATTCACAGAAGTACTTTTGCTATAGAGCTAAAGGACTTCACGTTCAAAAACCCGGTAAGATCATGATAGACTGAATAAGCAGAGGGTGCAACTAAAACAAGGCACAACAGAGAAATAGCAACTAATAGGCAAATGCACAAAATTTCATTGAGATGACTAATTATATCGATATGGTAATTAACTGTAACAACAATGAAGTAAAACACTAACATCGAAGAATTCAAAAAAGTCAAACATAAGAAGTTAATCACAGAATTATTTATACAGGAAAAAAAAGAAATAAGTAACTTGATTTAACCCAGGAAATGATGAAGTATGTTTTGATATCAGGTTAATGGAATCCCTTAAATTTTTGGTTTAGCACATTATTCAAGATGCAGACCAAACAAAGTCAGATAGAAAATACCATACAATTTTTATAAACTAAAATGAATATGCATGAAAATTTCATGAAACACACCAAATAATAATAGTATGACAGTGTTAATAAAAATCAAGCTAAAACATAGAGCTCTATTCTCCTCAAAGTAACAAGCCCACTCTTAAAGAATCAGGAAAATATTAACCACTGTAAACAAATTAGATATTTAAATAAATAAACCTATCTTTAGATACATAGAGTACAAAAATACAATGAAATGATGGCATAATACTTCAACAGGCCACAGAAACTTTCCGTGATAAATCAGAAATTATGGTAAAATCTTTTAAATAAGTGAACTTATGGCTAGAAAAAAGTATAACACACACTATCTTTTTAAATTTTGAAAAATGATTTTATTACAAATATAATATGCATCTGAGTAAGTAATTTGAAGATAACAATATGTAATAGAACAATCAGTGTTAATTTCCTACTACCTTGTTTGAAATTCTGTATCATTTTTTTGGTTTTTGTGTTGTTTTGTTTAGGTCTTCATTTTTGTTAATTTGTATTTATTCTTTTCTCTTTAACAACAACAACAACAATTGTATAATCTGACTCACAAATCACCCCAGGTTTTACCAAACCCTACTCTTTTATAATAAAGCTAAATTCATCTTTCCACAGTCTGTTAATATTTTATTATTGACTATATAGCATTATATTATAGCAGAATTTAATATTATGTACCACTAAAACTGGTTATAAATACTTCTACCTTCTAAAACACTGAATGATTTGTATAAATCAGATTCATGAGGAAAAATATTCCTTACCTGTCTCCTCCTTTACTTAATAGGGGGGAGTTTCCTCTTTTTCTATATTACTAGAGAGAAAGACCCAGTGTAGATGGCACTTTTGTTTTGAGACAGGGTGTCACTATGTAGTGTAGGCTGTCCTTATTCACTGTGTAGCCCAGACTTGCCTTGAATGCATAGCAGTCCTCTGCCTCAGCCTCATAAGTGCTGGGATTACAGGATACATCGTCACAGCCAGCCTACAATGACACTTCTTAAATAGCATGCTTCAGTAGTTATTGGTTCTGGAAAGTACGCCTGGAAATGACTAAGAAAATGGAAAATTAAATTGTTCTGAAAAAATTTATTATGAACACTTAAAATGTTATCCTGTCTCAGGGAAACAAAGAAAAGATTAGGCCTGGCAAAAGCTGGAACTTACTGAGAAATTTGGTCACTTCCCAGTACTGAAGGGAAAAAGAATTTGTCAAAAAGAAGACGTGCAATCTTAAATCTTAAATTTTCAAGGTCTGCAATACAAAAACTCTATAAATAAAGTCTAGGGCTGGGGATATAGCTCAGTGGAATAAGCGCTTGCCTAGCAAGCGCAGGGTCCTGAGTTCGATCCCCAGTACTGCAAAAAAATAATAATAATAATAAAGTCTATTACAACATAAATGCACTTATGAATGGCTTGAGGGGAAATTAAGAAAAAAGAGGACCGTGTACCTTGTTTGAGTTGGTGGTTAAAAAAAAAAACTGGCAACAATGGAATATTACTCAGCTATGAAAAAGATAAACTTGAGGCTTTTATAGGTAAATGGATACCACTAGAGATCATACTCATAACTGAGATAAATCATGCATACATGTATAAACATGGTATTGTCTTCCTAGTGTGAGAACATGAAAGACTAAATAAAACCCAAAATGTACAATAGATGTTATAAAAGGGAAAGAAATTGCTCAAAAGAAGAAACAAGTGGGATGAGGGAAAAGAGAAAAAGAAAGAAAGAAGGAAGGGGGAAAAAAAAAATATATATATATAAGGATAGCTGCGATGACTGTGCTGCTTGTGTCTAATGGTTTATTGAAAGGAACAGTTAATGCTTTATTTGGTTATTTTTTACCAATTTTGCATGCTTATATCTGGTAATCCGAACAACTAACATGAAGACAACAACATGCAATACAACAGCCACTGCTGAATTCCTACCATCTTGTTTAGTGAAACTCTGTATCATCTATAATGCTTTTTGTTTTGTTTTCATTTTTTATTCTTTTTAATGGTTCCCTCAGTCTTGCATTCTTACATCTCTTAACCTGAACAACTTTGTTGAAGATAAAAATATGTAGTACAACAACCAGTGTCAATGCGTCATTTTGTTCCGAAACCCTGCATCATTCTTACTGTTTTTGCTTTGTTTTGTTTTTGCCTATTTTGCTACTGTTCTTTGTTATTGTTACTCTCTTTTTAAAAAAAAAAAAAAAGAAAACTGGCAAAGCAGACACAGTGATGCCGAAGGTTTGTGAAGCTAGAACCGAAGGCACTGGGGGCCTCCTCCGCACTCACCGGGCTGTGAGCCCGGAACTGCGCAGATCTTTAACAAACACACGCTAGAGGCATGAATAAATTCTACCAGCAATATATAAACACCAGACACAGTGGTGTGAGAACACAGCAAAGAGACTGCCCAACTCTTCCCACAGACACAAAAGAAAGATTTATAGAGAAGTTTAACTGGATGAGGTGCAATTCAGGCAAAAATCTGTGTTGGCCAGGAAAGAGCAGGCTGAGTGAATTCTAGCCAGTGGAAATAATCTACACAGGAGCCAGAGGGTGAAATGACCTGATGTGTCTGGGAATCTGAGAACTGTCGTGGCTCAGTCTCAGTGTGCAGCAGAGGGAACTTCAGGGGAGAGACTGAAAGCTAAGCAGAAGCCAGACCCTACCAACTGTGTGCAATGCACCATGCTAGGGAGTTTGGACACCATCACACAGAGAAATGACGCTACACACGTGAAAAAAATAGGTAGGATTGTTATCTCTTCTATTCAGCACACCACACTCTGATGAATACAAAATACTGAAACAGCCCCTGTTGTAATTTAGGGCACACCCCCTTCTCCATGCTGAGAAAAGCAGCAGCCTGCACCATCCAGGGCATGTTCACTAGATGCTAGAAGTACAGGGCATGCTAGTTCACACAACTGTAGTAGCAACGCAACGCTCTGAACACTGAGGCATGGACACCACTGAAGGAAATGGGAGAACAGCGTGAGCGCCGTGTTCATGGGACACAAGGTGAAAAATGCAACAGTCCTGACTATTTTGAAGGATGAAAATGCCATCAAAGGAGCTGATGTGGCAAAAGGAATAACAGCGTTAACCAAGCGTAGGACACAATGAGTGTGGTTGAACAAGAAATAGCCTGAGAGTGAAGTTATGATCTGTGAAAAAGCCAGGAAAGTGCACAGTGATCTACAGGGGAAAAACCCTCTTATAAGTGGTGCAAAAAGTGATGAATTTAAACCAGTAAAGGGTGGTTTGATAAATTCCACAAGACACTGGGTGTGGTGGTGCAACCCTGTAATCCCAGAAGTTGGGAAGCTGAGGCAGGAAGATCATTGTGAGTTTGAGACCAGCCGGGGCTACAAAGTGAGCTCAAGTCAGCCTGCACTTCCCAGTGAATCATTGTCTCAAAAAGACAGGAATATCCATAAGAGAAGTGGCATCCACTATGTGCTGCAGAAACCTACAAGAAAATTTACAAAATTCATGAAGGCAAAAAGATATGTCACTCAACAAGTGTCCAACTGCAATGGAAAATGGAATGGTGTCTTCCGGAAGAAGATGCTGAACAGAACCTGTATCACACAGGAGGAAAGGGCACTGCTGGGGCACAAACCCATGAAGGACAGACTGACCCCTTTTGCTATGTGTCAACTCAAGCACCTAGCTGAAGATTAAGCCATCACTGGGGCAGCATTCCCAGATCCCTCAGGCATTCAAGGAACAGAATGTGAACAAGGCCAGAGTGCTGTCACAGGGAGGGCCAGTGGGAAAGCTTGGGTCACAAGGCAGTTGTTCATGGAATGGCATCATGAGATGCTCCCACCCACTGTTAAGAAACACCTGACAACAACCAACTGCCCAAAAGGTGCCCTGTTCTGACGAACGCTGCCCTGGCACACCCTCCAGCCTTGGTGGATGATATTGCTGAGTATGATGTCAAAAAGGTCAAGTCCCTCCCCAACACAACACCTCTTCTGCAGCCCATGGACCAGCAAGTGCTCCACAACTCAAGAAGCTATACACAAAGGCACTGTTCTCCACGTGTTTTAATGTCACTGAAGAGACATCCTTACCTCTGAAAGAGTTCTGGAAGAAACATTTCAATGTTCTCCACTGCATCAACCTCACTGACAAAGCCTGACAAGTTGTCATACACGGGATCTTACATGCAGTCTGCAGGAAACTGTGGCAAGAATGTGTCACTGACCCTGACTTTGAAGGGTCTGATGTGTAGAGAGTGAAGGACATTGTGTTCATGGGCAAGAGTATGGGTCTGGACATGGATGGTGCAGACATGCGGGAACTTGTTGAGGACCATCAGGAGGAGCTGATGATGGAAGAACTTGCTGGATGGGAGTGAGCAGCAGAAGGCACTTGAGGAGCACTCCACTGAGAAAGAGGAAGATAGGGAGGTGCTCACCAGCGATGTGAGCTCCACTGTGGAAAAATGGAATGAGTATTTCTTTGAGAAACACCACCCCAACATAACTGTAATGACCAGAGTGTTGAATCTGATCATTGCTAAGGTGGTCTCTCATTTCTGCACGGTTATGCGGCATGGGAAAAAACAAGTGACATCAGACAAACTCTTCATCAAAATTGACCCTGCAGCTATGAGACAAAGGAGAGCAGAAACCCCTGAAGGGCATATCCCTTATGTCCTTATGGTGGGGCCTCTCCCTCCAAACAGCACCCTGCTCCCCACCCACATTCCTGTCCTCCACACCAGAAGTTGCCTGGTTGGTGTTCTCTTCCTCATAGTATACTACGGTACTGTACTTTGTTTCATATTTTTGTGGTTTAAAAAATACATGTGGTTCAGAGTTGATTGACTTTTACATAGAAACTTCTGAGGATATTTGACTCAGTTCGTGGCCAATTTGGTTTGTGACCAGAATCATGGAACAAATTAAGCTTGCGGGGCACCACTGTATATTTACCCATGCATGTGAAATACCACAATCACATATAAGTTTCCCTTCTATTTATGTCATCTTTTTTTCCTTACATTCCATACAGGAGAAAAATCATGCAGTATATTTCTTTCTAAGTCTTTCTTATAGCTCAAAAATACCCCATTGTGTATACACATTCTCTTTATCTGTTGACAGCACTCAGGCTGACTCCATAACTTGGATATTGGGAACTGTGCTGTGATAAGCATGCTGACTTTAATTCCTTCAGTATATGCCAAGGAGTAGTATTCATGGAACATGAGTTGTATGGTATCTTTATTTTGAACTTTTGGAGGGACCTCCATACTGATTTCACAGTGCCTATACTAATTTACATTCTCAGAAACATTGCACCAGGATTCGTTTTTCTTCCAAATCCTTGTCACCATCTATTGCTTTTTGTATTCTTAATGATTGCCATGCAGACCGGGTTAAGATGGAATTTCAGCATAGTATTGATTTGCATTTAGTTTCTGATTTTTAAACATTTAAATTGTGAATTTAACATACTATTTCTTCATGTTGGGCTTGGAATGCCTGGCTCCATTTATACCATGACCCTTTGAAAGCAGATGCTCTTAGCTGACTTTGTCTTCTCAGTGTCTGTCCCAGTGACCTAAACACACAAGTCACTTAACAAATGTCTAGGGGCAAAAAGGGAATGAAAGACAGAAACAAAAAGAACTCAGTGGAGGCGAAGATGGAAGAACAAGAATAGATCGTGAGGAAGATGGTCTACAAAGAGGCACCATCAGAAGGCTATGATACTTCAGAGGAAGACAAAATTAAAACTGGGTGGGAAGACAGTGGCTCTGATAAATGTCAGGTATCTCACAAGTTAGTACTTAGTTGTGCTCACTGAGCCTGACTTGTAGTAGAATTGAATACATGCATGTTGATTAAATGAAGTCATAGACAAACAGCACAGAGTGGGGAAAGAATCTGAGAAATTACTGTGGGATTTTGGGTATGCCATGTATCCTTCCTATTCTCAGCTCACCAGACAAAACAAAGCAATGAGAACATGCTTTTTGTTACTTCTGCTAACATGACCATTCCCAAATTGATTTCATCAATTTATTTCCTGAAAAATATAAAATGGAGCAACTCTACACTATGCAAGATTACAGCTAAGCTACACTTTATAATTTTCTGCTACCTTCTGGTTCTATGTAGATAATTTGCAATACTGAAACAGAAGTTGTAGGCTCCTTTTTACAACACCTGAGACTCATTAAACATGTTAGACCAAAGACGTTCATCTAATGCCTTTTAAATGACACTTTTTATGTCCCAAGGAACTAGGGATATCTGTACAGTAAAAACCAAGGAGCTGACAAGTTACATGAACAATCTTCTTTGATGTCATTTCTGGACTTGCAACTCAAATGTTCTGCCTCATTAAGTAAAATTACCCTGTATTCCTTATACTACTGAAGAGACTGATCATAATACCTTTGAACTGAACAACATTTAGAAAGCATTCTCTCCCTCTACAAATGTTAAGCAACGGGAATAGAGCCAGAGGCAAGGATAGTGAGCAACGGAAAGGAAAACTAAGACACAAGTTATCTGAATGTGTTCTTGGTAGACCATCAAGATGATTTAATGAATGGTAAAATTTGGGGGAGAAGAAAAGAAAAAGAAAAGGAGAACAGAACTGAGGTAAGAAAGCAGAAAAGAAAGAAATAGTATGGTAGGCAATAGCTTGCAGCTTTTGGAAAGGGGTTTACTGAGATGTATGCTGCATGAGAGCCTGCAGATACTGACATAAGTGAAGATTAAGGCCTGTTGCAAACACCCCACAGTATAATGTGAAGAAGGTTTGTAAGCAAATGTTCTCCCTCCACATAAGGGCCATATTAGCATATAGCTACCATGTGTCAAGACTTGCAGAGCATTCAGTTTGTCCTTAACATAAGGAAGAATAGAATTCATGTGAATTCCAGCACTACAGTTTGCATCTTGTAATTTTTGCAGAACTATAGAATTTCACTTACTACTTGATAGTTTCTTACTTGATAGTAGTGCTTACCTTTAAAGACTGTTATGGATATTAAGTAGAATGACTTATGTAGAAGTTTCTATCTTGATGTGTATACCAGCTAACCATGGAAGTTATAATTGTGTGTTTTCTCTATTATTTGAGAATATTTAATTCTGTTCTAGTAGACGAGAAAAATTAAACAGAGTTGATGAAAATCATTAGAAGTGCTATGTCTAAGCTAGAAGTGAGCAAGTAGCTTGTAAAACATCCACAGAATTTACAAAATATGTTAAAAATCAAGAGTAAATTAGTAACTCATAAGACATGTTCGAGATGGATAGAATAAACAGAATGTAAGAGAGAATGAATAAGACTAATATTAACAAATACAAAGGGATGCAAAGGCAAATTAATAAGGTATGATTATGCCAACTCAGGTGATAGCTATGTCAAAGTTCAAGTGCACAGTAAGCGTTCATGACATTCCAATGTGTCTTCTGCCCAAGGAACACAAATAAAACCTGTAACAGTTATCAGGCTGATTAGTGAGGGGTGGTTCTCCTACAGGTTCTTGCTCCTGCATCTCTAGAAAAGACTAACTGGTTTTGGGGCCCAGGTATCTTTTGTTTATTGAAACCTGAGGCTCTTCACTTAAATTTCAATTCAGAACCTCAGTGAGGCAGACTGATGAGAGACAGACAGACAGACAGACAGACACAGAGAGACAGAGAGAAAGATATTTCAAGCATTATGATCTGTACATCCCAAGGGCATTTTGAACTATTTATATTAATCTACCTGATCTCTTTCCCCTAGTCTCTCTTTTCCTTGAATCTTACCATGTTTTGAATTGATATGGTAATCTAAGCCAGTCAAGCATCTCCATCTGATCTATAAACACTTCTGTTCTGTGACCTTTGAGATAATTGGCCTGGTAGGGTAATAGTAGGCTACCGTGCTTCAAGGCAATTTCTCACATGTCAAGTATTCAGTATATTAGTTCATTTCTATCTTCTCCATTCCAGAAAATTAACAAAATAATGAATCACACAGTACATTTTGGAACATATGGGTTGACTGCATTTTTCCATTTTCCTCTCCTTGTACAAAATATGATTACATCACATGTCATAACTCCTGTTGCACAAGCATCCTCTCACACACATGCCATCCCTTGCGCTGTAGTAGATGCACCATTGTCAGTACCAGCTAACCATAGAAGGGCTCAGATGGGGCCCATCATATTGATAAGGTGGACCTGGGAAATCAGTGTTATGGTTCTAAAGAGAATTTAACTGAAGTGGGTAGACCATGCTATCACTAAGAGATAGTGTAGAATGCATGTGACAAGATGGATCACATTCAAGATAACAAGAAGAAAAATGCTGGTCTACAGAAAAGAAATAGATAAGATTCTCAGGAAGGCATAGAGATATCAATGAAGAGTGACCACAAACCCTCAGCACTAAAAGAGATGCGAAAATGTGCCTTAGGTGCAGCTCTCCCTTTCCAACTTTAGTGGGGTCTGGAGATTCAACAGTTCCTGTCCTGAGTCCTCCTTCCAGTACAGTTTATAAGAAACTTTCATTTACTTTGTAGTTGTTTTTGAAAGTTGCTTTTGTTTCTCGCAATGAAATGAAGTTTTTATTAGAATATTATTTGTTCCTTTTAATGTTCCTAAATAATCTCACTTAGAAGCAACTTGCATGTCTCACTTTAAGAACATATGCTGATACAAAAATATAGAACCCAATTAGTAGGGTGTCTCTCCTATCTCTAAGTGTCATGCTAATTATGTCATAAAAGGCACTGGCTGTGCAGACTTTAATCAATTAGTCTGCTTGCTCATGACAATGAAGCATACAGCAGGATGTTGGAAACTTTATGCCTTTCCTGCCTAGAAAAATTAGTCCCAATAATATTCATGATCGAAAAACCTTCATGAAGCAATCTCATGCTACTGAACAAGTTAACAATAGCAAAAGCTAACATATCCTTAAACTCACCCAGTTTATAAAAACACCAAAAAATTATCAATCATTAACAAAATGAGTGCGAGAAATGAGGGATGTTAATACTCCAGAAAGCTTATTCCGCTTAATATATTAAATACATTTGACCTGACCATAATTATTTCTGGAGGAAAAATTAATTAGTAAACAGCTAATAGTCTTATCTCCTAACTTTAAGGAGAATGAACGCTTGGCATTTGACTAGGTAACATAAAAATGTCCTGTAAGTATGTCACAATCAGAGAACCTAAAAATGGATTTCTCAGCCAAAAGTTTATTACACATGTTCTAACCTTTGAACTGATGTCCAGCGCTAAAAATTACTTCTAACTCAAAACGTTCTTTTGAATGGGAGTTTTTTTAAAGTTGGTTTAACTTCATTGTACCTCTACTACATTCCCAGCACCGTGTCAGGGACTTTTGATGTATAAAGTGTTACCCCCTTGTACAAAATAGTAAACTGAGATTCAGAGAAGTTATATTACTTGTGCTCATTGCCCATGGATACACGGCAAGCAGATTACATAGTTCATATGCTAATTAAATTGTGTCTGGCTCAGAGCTATCTTTTTCCATTTCATCACAGTTCAACTCAATGCAATGTGTTAAATTTGTGTTATTTAAGAACTAAAATGTGTTTCAGTTTAATCACTTTTATAGAAACATGTTTGACTGGCTATAGCCTTATTTAAACACAAGAAGCACTTTAGGCTTTTCAATGATTTGGGAAGATCTTCAAGATCACTGGTACTATCTAAAATCTAAGAAATTATTGCTGTGGGATTCTGCTAGGATATAGAATGACTGTCCATACAATAAATAGCTTTCCATCATCACAAAAATATCCTGCCTGAGGTGTACTAAGTGAACAAGTGGAAACCCCTCAACCCAAAGTGCAGCATCTCCAAAAGTAAACTCACTTTCCCTAAACTTCCCTTCTGCAAAACTGTAAGGAAAAATGATCTGCGTGGCACTTCCCTATGCCAGTGAGGGGGTTCATCCTCAGCTCTGCGTCCTACACTAGAGTTTGGGAAATCATCTTGAACCCTCCTTTGGATCCCCCATGTCCAGTGTGTCCCAGAACTGGACCTCCCATTGCCACCCTGGATCCAAGTTTTTGAGTCTACCTATCCCTCCCTATCCCTAACTGTCCACACCTATTCTCTCTATGCAGGGCACCAGCAGGTTTACAGCAGAGCACCAAGAAGACATCAAAGAGAGGGAAGGCAGGGTAGTTATCCCATGGGCTTGTTTCCATAAGGAGCTGGATCCTGTCACAGAACCAGTCAGGCCTTGCATAAAAGACCTTCTGACTTGGTTCTAGTAATCACTCTCTCCTCTCGCCCATTCTGTCTCCTTTTTCAGTTCCTCAGCATTCTCCCTTGACTCTGTAAAGAGTAACTTTATTAAAATTCACCTGAAAATAACTTGAATAATGTGAATAAATGCATCCACTTCTTACATTGTGATTATTACATAACCTAAGACGCTTTGTTCTATATATTTCGCGTATCTGTCAATTTCTTTTTAACCTCAATGCTTTTGCGTTGGTTTGGAGCTTCATCCTTTATTGCCTACCTTTCATCATCAATAGCCGCCTGAGCAGTCTATGATCCGTTCTCTGTACTCTAACTAGGACTACCTTTCAAAACTTAAATTCTGTTAACTCATGATCTCATGGCCCTTTTTAAAACTCTTCAATGATGTTTGATCATAATGTTTAATTTCCCAGTGGCACAATTCATTTCCTCTACCCAGATCAATCTTCCAACTCATGGGCTAATCCTTACTCCCACTTCAGGGGAGCTGCGGCTTGACCGTCTTCAGGGAGTCTTTGCTGAAACCTTGTTCCATTTGAGATCGCTTTTCCTCTGTGGGCCCAGAAACATGTCTTTCTCATGCTAATCACACTATTTTCCCTACTAGATAACAATTTCCCTGAAGGTGATATCCAAGTCTAGTATCTCTGTAACCATAGTATCAGAAAACAACTTAACATAAAATAGATATTCAATAAAGATCTGTTGGGTGAGTTAATTTAGTCCCCTGGATATTCCTTCTAGGGAAGCACAAACTGTGTGAAACATTTTTGCTTTGTGCTCCCCACAAAAGTGTCTTTGTTACAGAAGTGTTTATGCTGTGTATGTTTATCTGAAGCATGAGGTGATATGGATTTGCATGCATATTTATATTCCAGACAGTCACGTTATGCCATGCGTTGGTAATGGCACTGGAAGAGCAGTTTCTATAATCGCAGTTGATGATTTCTTTTTATAGACTTTATATTTTACATGCTGTTTTTATTGTCAGAAACCAAATTAAGGGATCCGGGGAAGATGGCGACCGGGTGAGCAGCAAGGGAGCGAACCTCCTTAATAAACACCACCAGCTCGAGACAGACTTGGTGAGCGTGAATGCCGGAACCTCGGCTGGGAAGTTTAAACTGGGCGTATTTCTCTGAGATGCCGGGGGAGATGTGGTAGGG
>PVLD010022701.1:15324-28906 GCA_004027595.1 Dinomys branickii | reverse complement strand
TGCTGAAAGGAACAGTTAATGTTTAGTTGTTTGATCAATCTTACATGCCTATATCTGCTTATCTGAGTAACCAATTTGAAGATAACAATATGTAATACAACAACCATTGTTAATTTCATGTAATCTTATTTGAAATTCTGTATCATTTTTATTATTTTTGTGTTGTTTTCTTTATGTATTTGTATTTTAAATTTGTTTTTGTTCTTTTTTCTTTAAAATAAAAAAATAAAAGTGGACAAATTAACTGATAAGGCAAGTTTCAAAAGAAGAAATACAGTGAATTAACATGTTGATGATCTATTGTGTCAATGGAAAATACAAAAGCTACAATAGTAAATATAGCAGATGACAAGGGAATATCAGAACTGCATGTAAACTTTGGTCTCAAATCAGAAAAGCCAAATGAAATATCTGGATTTCAACAGAACTTAAAGTTAAGTATCCTCAGTAACGTGAATACAGTGGTACCTGGGTTTATGAACTTTATTTTTTTTCTGATTTTGAGGAAGATGGCTGCATTTGTGTTTATGTGAGGAAGATAGTCATGGTCATGTTTGTCATCCCATGCAGAGTTTGTAAATGGAAGCAAAATTTGGCCAAACATGTTTGTATGTGATCTGAATTGTTAGCAAACAGAAATGTTCCTGAACTGAGATGCAGTATTACTGTACATAGAAAAGTATTAGCATACATTAGGATCACATCCATTTCCCAATTGAAGTGAGGAGAATCTCATTACTATATCATAAGGTTTATCAACTGAAATGGAAACTATATATATAACTTTAACTCAGGTGGATGCACTAAGTCACTGATCACTCAGATCTTGGGGTTATGGAATCACTGAGGAAACCATCATAAACAAGGTCTAGAATGCCCTTTCATGACTGTGTATGGGAGTCCAGTAGGCCTCCAGCCCTAAATTTCTGGTGGCAAATAGCCTCACTGATTTGGCATGATAAACTTTCCTCAGGTGGGAGGACTTAATTAGGAAGAGAGATTTTTAAAGAAATAAATCACTGTATTTACATAATTGTATTAATGAGGCTGTGAATATTTGATACCTGAAACATTTGTCATTCATGAGAGAATTCACCTTGTTAGTGGCAGCCTTACAAATATAATTAGAAATATATAATTAATTTAGAGTTATGGATTCAAAGTGAAATCTCATTATTTTCAATAGTGAGATATCTAAAAACGTAGGCTTATCATTCATACAAATTTATTTAACTTTAAAAGAAATTCACTCCCAAGCACATTTGTTTGTTAGACAGTGAGAAATGCTTTAAAGGGATGTGCTTAAGGTCACGCAGCTGGTCATGTTGCTTTCCACACAGATATACGGTCGGTCCACTGCAGATACTCCTCTGCTATGTCTGCAGGCTCTACTTGTCCCATCCACAAAACGGAGCCTCACTGAGAGGAAGACTGAGTGGACATCAACAGCCCACCTCCTCTTCTCCTTTCCCATAACCTCACAGGAATCCCGGGGCCGCTAAGGCCTTTCTCTTCTCCTAACCTGAGCAATCCATTTAAGGTAAATATAAGTGAAGAGTGCAGACAATGGAATAAGTCAAAAATGCCTAACTTACGGTGGAAATTTCAATTTAGCGTCTTCTCAACGTATGTCAGCTACCTTCTTTGTGCTGTTTATAATGCAGGGAAGCTGCTACAAATGCGATACAGAATGAGACTGAAGTTGAAGTCTCTTCACCTACCTGCAAATTGATTTTATTGACTGTTTCCAGGCAGTTGGATATTCCCATGTCTTTGTTGTACTGTGCCTTCATGTTTTTTTTTAATGGCCCAAGGCTTTCTTCTGCAATAAGGACAATACTATTACTGTTGTTTTAGCAAATGCTACAAGAGTACATTCTTTCCCAGGAAATACCTCTTAATGTGAAATCATACCAAGTTTTTTTTATTTTATGGGATAAAATTTTCAACATATATCCAAAGCTGTAAAACCAAAACCATATACCTAATGCATATTCTTTACCACCCTCAAAGGTCCAGCAAAGTGTAAGCAAAAGTAAAATCTGTAACATTAAGCAAAGACTAAGTACATTCTGCTGTGAAACAGGCCTAAAGTAGCCTAAAGTCCTTCAAATTAAGTAAATCTGTGTGTTACAAGTCACTGGAGTGGGGTGTTCAGCCTACATGAAACTGTTCTCAAGCTAATACTCCAGTAGTTTGCCTCAAATATTTAAGGATGCATTGCAGACTTACAGTACAGGGCTAATATGCATAGTTCCTTTGAGTATATATGCAGTTTACAGACCACCTCTGAACTCCACAGCAAGGTATCAGTGAGACTAGGTCTATATAAAGCCATTCCAGAGAATAAATTTCCTCAGACTCACAGATGCCAGATTTTAAGAGCTTCTCTAGTTTCACCCACACAGCTATGTGGACTACACATAACCCAACAGAGAAGTCCACCATCCACCTAATTGCAAGTCTGCCTTCTCCCCATTAATCAGAAAGTCATAATCCAATCAAAACATGGTAACTACTCTGCAAAACGCAAATACAATTTAAGATCTTAAAACCTAGAGGAAAATCCAAAGGCCTATGTCATCTTTAATCTAGAAAAGCAAAAGGTGTCACTATTGGCGTTCATGAGTCACTGAGGGGAGGATCACAATGAAATCTTAAAGAAATGCACAAGCAGATAACTTCAGGACTAACTACATGAATTGGGTAACAACTGAGATAATACCAACCAAGTCTGCTTAATGGTGCTTGCTTTTTTTTTTTCTTTTTTTTTTGGTACTGGAAATGGAACTCAGAACCTTGCACTTGCCAGGAAGGTGCTGTGCCACTGAGTTATATCTCCAGCCCTAGTGCTTGCTTTGTTTACTACTGAAGTTAGTCATCATGCACCAGGGAGGTCTTTTGTTCCTGATTCCCACCTTCTCCATCTCCCTGGAGTATTTCTGATGGTAATTATGAACAAATATAATCTTTGGTGAAGCATATTTATAGCCAAGTTAATACACAGGTGAAAATATATGACTCCAGGGGAATATCAGAGATGCATAAAGGATAAACTATGAGGAGGGAATTAGAGCCTCTATTTAAAAGGCATTGTCATATGTCAATAATTAGAAGGGAAAAATGTCAGTAAAATGACAGTGTTTTATTAGACAAACATAATCACTCCCCTTCCAAATGGATATTACCTGCTCCTCTTTTAAATAGCCTTTTAGAAGTTTGCAAATTTATGCCTTCTAATTGTATACTACTGAGTGTCACAAAGTCTTACTTTTATACCCAAGGATCTTGAGTATCCTCATAGTCTGCTAGCACTAAACAATTCTTCCCCCAAAGTCTTAGGTTGTCCTTTTGTATACAAGATGGTCTGAAATTTTGATATAAGCATTTGGTGTGCTGGTGGGCCCCAGAATCTGATTAGTACTTCTATACTTCCTTCCTGTAATGCATTTCTTAGAAACAGCAAAGGCTTAATTAAAAATTCTGAGTCTTCACTCTTTTCCCACAACAACCTAAAGAAAATTAAGAAAGCCACATTTTATGCACACCTGAATTTGGGACTGAGATTCATTGCTGCTGCAGGTACACGTGAACAGCATTTCTGAAGTTGGAAGCGTAGAGAAATTCCTACTAGCAGCTTCTATGGGAACTAAACTACCAAGTCTAAAGAAAGGAATGTGAGAAAGGAGAGCCAAGGCAGGGACCAGAGTGTGTCTGAAAACACAGATGCACAGCTAGCAAGGTACGATGCAGACAGGCAGGAGGTAGGGGATGGGGATGGAAATTTTAATTCCTGATCCACTGAACATATTACATTTTAGATGCTTGCTGCAGACTGTGCCAGGAAGACCTGAGGCTTAAGGATGCTATAGGCATACTATGCAAATATTTGTTTAACTTTAACTTAAAGGGGAGAGGCTCATTTTTTATTACTAAAAAGTCATTTATTAATTCACTTCCACTCACTGATGCTATTTCAACAGCACATTTTCTACTTTATTTTTGCTTTAACAATTTCTTGAGAGGCATATTAAAGAGCCTTAAAGTTTAGTTAGTAAATCTTTTGTTGCTGTTATCAACACCACACTGTACATTATTATTAGGTGTCAGATTTTCAGATGACAGTGACTGTGAGTTTGTAGTGATAGTGTTTGTTTGGTTTTTCTTTTTAATTTTCACTCGAGGATGTTGTCAACTCTGGAAGGAGCAGAACCAATTTACATGTCGCCAGTTCTTTGAAGTCGTGCATGGAAATCTGAATAAACTGGCACTATATCGCTGATTTATTCCAGTAATATTTTAGAGCCTGTCTAGTTTGGCACCGTGGAAAGCCTTCCAGCTGGCTAGCTCTTAATTGGCCACCTGGCCTGAGTGAGGGGCGAATACCCTGTGGGCTTAAGGGTACTGCTCAGGAACAGACACTGAATCTCTCAAATTGGTACATGGAACAAAAAAATATGAAATTTCTGGCACATTTCTGCAGAAAGAGGTAGGTTTCCGTGACAGCTCTAGGACTGGTATTCTCTCAGTGGATCAGGTACTGGAGTTGACGGTGGCATTGCCATATGCCCAGAGCCCCCCTAAGTCTGCATGCTGGCTCTATTCACACACTGGTGCTTCAGGAAAAGTGAGGATGGAATCACTCAGGCACGGGAGTGAAGGGTTGGCTAGCCATGGGCCTGTTGCAGAGGCAGTCAATATGCACAAAGGAGCTCAGTTAATGTGATACATCCAAAGGCAAGTTCATTCAGCCTAACCTATTTAATCTAGGGACTGAGAGAAACTTTTACCTGTCCTATTCATGATGGCCCAGCCAAAAAAGGGGCTTCAGCAGAAGCTGCTGCCAAGTCATTACTCTCTCCTCCTCCTCCTCCACCTCAGTGACAACTCACCCTCTTCTTTTTCAGCTTATATATGATGTCAAATGTCTGCTGTATGTAGAAGTTGGAGCATCCTCTGGAAAAGTTAAGTAATTGTGTATAATGTCCAGGTAATGGGGCACTGATTAGGTGGTTAATCAGGCTTTCTGCTTATTACCTGCCGAGTCTAAAATAGACTACTTGGGGATAGGAAACACAAGTGAAATGCAAAATGAGACCACGTGTTAGAGACTGTGAGATACTTACACTTACCTAGTGTGTGCAGGGAAGGGAAAGGATGCTTCTCCAAAGGGACAGGGGGGTAATTAGAACCCATAGCTCAGTGGCCCTCAACCAGGAATGATTTCGTGCTCCCTTGAGATATTTGGCTATGTCTGGAAACATTCTTGGTTGTCACAACTCACAAATTCCAATACCATCCAGTCAGCAGAGACAAGTAGGCTTCTAGATAGCCTACAAAGCACAGGTCAACCCCCACCAGAAAGGATTAATTGAAAAAAAAGAGTCAATAGTGTCGAGGTTGACAAACCCTGGAAGGGAGCAGTGATTCTCACAGTTGCATGGGAATCAGAATCCCCTGGAGGATTTGTTAAAACACAGTGCTGGGTCCCACCCCAGAGTTTCCAATACAGTAGGTCTGGGGTAGATTTGATGATTTGTTCTTCTAACAAGTTCCCAGGGGATGCTGAAGCTATGGGTCCAGGGACTACACTTTTGACAGTTTCTGCTCTAGTTCTTCCCTGACTCAAATTACTCTTCAAAATATTCATCTGCTGTAGAAGGCAGTTGATCCACCTCAGCTTGGAGTACTCAGATGCTATCCGTGGAAGCAAGATGCACCCCTTTAAGCAGAGAGACTTCCCAGAGACTTAATTAAAGTTTGGGGAAGTTTCCCAGGAGTTGGGGTGGGAGGGGGTCAATAAAATTGATCCAAATAAATTCTGTGCACATACAAAATAAAATTCACATGCACAAAAAGAAATTTGATCAATAAATTAGCAAATTCAGAGTGAGAAGGGAGTAATTAACAGGCCCATTTAAAGTACAGAATACATTAAATACAGAATGAGTGACTCCACTGGGACCACTCAAGCAGGAAACAGCGATGCGTTTGAGAGGCCTGGAAGATTAGAAACATATTTCAACAAGGAGAAAAGAGAAGAAAAAGGGAGAGCCTAGAATAATGAAGATGCTGGGGGGTGGAGGTATGGATAAGAGCCTTGGATTTTGAAAGCCCATGAAGTGTTTAACAAAATCGCAGCGGCATTGTGTATCTCCCAGGCACAGAAAACCTTTAACTAATCTGCAGCCAGATCTAGTCAAGACACACCTGGTCCTGAGCAGTTAATGTGTCAAGTCCTTTTATGTCGGACTGAACAAAGGTTTAACCCAAGCCAATGGGAGTAGAGAAGATCTCACTGACCCAAACAACCCCCAGGATGACACTAGGTAGCCTGGTAGGTTACAAGATCCCCTGCCATAGAAACTGAGGCCAAAGCAGCACTCCGCTGCCAGTACAAGCCAGAGGTGAGCGCCACAGAGCACATGGATGAAGGGAGTTCTGTGGCAGTTTAGTATTGAGGGCAAATAAAGGACGACTACATCTCATATGAACACCCACATACAAAACACTCTCCCAAAGGCAAGGGATGTGCAAGAAAGCAAATCTATGCCTGGTGGTAGAGCCTTAAAGGTGAAAATTGCTGTTAAAGATGAGCAGGGTTATATGGAACCTTTAAATTAGATGTATGGCAATGTCCTGATAAATATTATATCCCTCGCTTGGAGTTCGATGTCAGAGTCCAGTTCACTGCAGTCCCAAGTGAGTCCTCTGGGGCACTTGGCACTTTGGCAGTGGCATGCTACCCTGGATCAGCTAGGAATATGAACCATCATGATAATTCCTTTATATCTGGTGCCGAACCAGACCTTGGCCATGAACCACATCAGCATGAAGCAGACTTCTTTGGCTCCCCTGCCTCTGTATCACACCCCCGAGACCTCTAAGACCTTGAGTAATAGTTGATCATCTTCTAATGGAGCAGAGCCCAGCTCCATGAATTTCATTTCAGATTTGTGAAGGGCTGGGAAGGGAGTTTTGCTTTTCGATGGAGCCTGGTTCACTGAAATCGTTCAGAATCTTTCAAGTCTGGGCAACTAAACTCTGGTACTAGGGAAGGGTGCCCTGAATTCAATTGCAAAGACCTTAGGCACATGTCCTCAAAGTTCTCTCTCTGAGCCTCATTTTCTTCACAGGAGTGGTGAGGCCCAGGGCTGAGCCTTAATACAGTGGGTGGACGGTTGCTATGGTTAAAGCTGCTTCCTCTGTGTTTTTTAATTTCCCTCTGCCGCTTACGATCAGGCTTTCCTCATTAGCTGAATGTGAAGGTTTGTGGAGCCAAACCTGCTGCACATGCCTTTAGGCGATGTTTTAGTTCTAGTGCTTCCCCAGGCTTTAGGCATAAAAGCGCCTCCCAGGGTGAGGTGACTTGCTGCACATTTGGCTGACACCTGTCTATGAAGAAAGATGTCTGAAACCACTTTCTCAGAGCGGACCTGAAGCAGTTCAAGTCAGTGAAATCTTTAGCAGCCTTTCTTCCTAGTCAGGCACAGATCCTGCTGCAAGCCTGAGGATGAATTCTTAGTCCAGGAAGCCCTTCCAACCTGCTGGTCAAGCTTGTGCTGTGACCACAGGTGGTCTACATGCCTCACAAAGTATGAGGTCAGGTAAAAGGCTTGCGGCTGTAAACTCCTGGACTCTGCAAAAGAGCAGGACCGGCAGTCTAAACTCTCTTTGGACTGCGGCACCCCAGACAGGAAGGCAACCCACCGTGGAACATCCCTATGGAGAGGAAGTGCAGCACCCCACAAGGCAACCCCTTCCACTCCTGTACAGCTCTAATGTTTAGAAGTCTGTCCTCTGACCTAGTCCTCATCTGACTCTCTATATTTCCTGTGGAGCGACATGGGCTATGTCTACTGAGCCTGCTACCTGATGTTATTTCCATTTGTGCACTGTGTCTTTGCAACTGTGCCAGATGGTTTTTGAGGACATGAGCATGTCTCCTGCTTCTCATGCATCTCTGTAATGTCAGTAGCCAGCTCTAAAGCCACCGGGTGGTGTTCTTAGTTGTGCTCTAAGTCTCTTCCCTCACGGTGAACTTTTTCTCCGAAGTGCTGCTCCCCACCCCGCCTGAATTATGCTGATTCCGACTCCACCAAAGCTGTCACTGAAGAGTAAAGTTCATAATCATCCTTGAGAAATATGCAGAGTAGCTGGTCTGCTTGCATCCCAAGCATATCATTGCTCCAGTACACACATTCACCACCCCCAATCTTTGTGTCTGAGTGACTGTGAGCACAAATGAATTTTAAGGCCAAACTTCAAGGGCAAAACACCACTCGCAAAATGTAGTGTAGAGCATAAGGAAGGTGAGTGAAAAGGAAAGCAAGGCTTTCACACTTCTTGCCTTGCACATTGTCAGCACAACAGCAGCTGTGCAACTTTCTCTTCGAGCCACTGGTATCTGTGAGTCAGTCTGCACTCACAGCAACACAGAGCTCACCCTTGAAGGCCAACTGACTACATGCAGGATGTAGCAATGCAGCCCTCTTGGAATGTTCTTATGTATGTGTTGTCCACAGTTACAATTTCTACTCCCTTTCAGGCCCTAGACCTATTTGACAGCTTTTCAGAAGTGTCCTCTCCTTTGTTGAACTTGTGACAACACCATGAATTCAAATAATTAGATTTTCTTTCTTCTCTAATTCTTACACATTTCTATTTTGTCTCCTCATAGAGTCTGCAGCCTCCAGAAAGGTGAGGACTGATGATGAGACTTTTGCTTTTATCACAAGACCTAGTACAGGGAGGTACACATGGTAAGGCTTAGTTAAGTCGTTATTTGATTTAGAAACATCTGGAAGGGAGGGCTAGGGGTGAGTGAGGTAGACAACTTACCCTAAGATTCCTGCAATTATCAAGGTGTTACATAAGCAGCAACAAGGGGCAAAATATGTCCTCTTAGTAACAAAAGAGATCCAAATTCTCTCTACTTACAAACACAGAACACACAACTGGCTCTTTACACACAAAATTGCACTTGGCCACTTCCTGGTGCCCCCTTTTCTGTGTGGCCCCCTGTCAACTATTTCTACCAGTGAGAATGGACTGGCCACAGCCATCCTTATTCTCACATTTGCAACCCAATATTTGTTAAAAAAATGAACAGGCAAGACCACAGGCATAGCTTGGGGAAAATGCTGAGCTTCGATAGCAAACACTGTGAAGTTCTCTTGAAGAATCAACCTGGTTTTTAAGGGCCTTCTTACATATTACAAGCCAGAAAAGCAAGGTCAGTACTTGAGGCAGCACGTGGGCATGGTTAGCATGATGGTGTAAGAATTTCTGATGATACATTTTCAAGCACTAAAATCATCTGTGCATATGGATCATAGTTCCTGAGGTCATGCAACAGAAAGGACCAGGCAGCCCTCTGTGCGCTGTGAATGTGCCCCAAGGCCTTTTGTACATCCTCTACCTCATTTGGACCCTTCCTCATGTCCCACATTACCAGCTCCCCCTTGGTCTTCAGACCTCACTCTAAGCATCAACTCCTCCAAGAGACCTGTCACAGAAGGTTCCCATCCCCTGCACCTCCTTACCTCAACTTGCTGGCTCATACTTTGGTATTTTAAAAATATATTTGCTCACTCATACTTTGTCTATATTTACACACTTAGAAGATAGCAATCTCATATAAAGGCAGGTCTATGTCCATTTGACCCACTGCAGGGCCTAGCCCAACTGGCGCTCCAAAAATTCTTAAATAATCCCCAGTCAGTTTGATACAACATAAAATACAGAGAATTTCAAGTCAAGGTCTGGGTACTGGTTTCAGCATAGCTATTTACAAGCTATGTGATATCAGACAAATGTCTGAAATTCTCCAATCCTCAGTTTCTTCAGTTTTTGTATAGATTAATATTACCTACCTTACAGTGCTCTTTGGAGGATAAAAATGATATTGTAAATGGGAAGCTACTTGGAAAAATATAGAGTTCTGCATAAATTCAAATTGTTACTATTCTTTTCACCCAAAATAGCACTACTGTTTTTTCTGTACAATGCAAACTACAGTTACCTAAAGAACCCACCATCAGTCACTCTCTTAGATTAGTATTATCTCAGAATCAGACTACACTGAAAACCACTGGGAACTTTTTGGGCAAGTGTTTGGTCTTGTCATTGACCTGACTAAGCACTGACATGACAGAGAGCAAGGTCCAGGTTACGTAGCTCCAGGCAGAGTAATGATGGAAGGAGAGTATTGAAATGCCTTTCACTCAGAAGACTTTTAGAGAGTGAGTGCAGGCTAGGGGAGGGGACAGCTGCAGTCAGGGCCCTGGTGAATCCCAGACATTGAGTGGAATGAAGGTAGAAGGAAGACAGAGAAAGGAAGGTGGAGGTGTCAGCTACGAACTTTCTCTCCTTGGCCTATGTGTATTTCAGGGATATTTGATTTTATAGAAACCCTGTGTGTGCATTGGAGAGAGGGGAGGGAAGCCAAAGAGCAGGAAATGGACACCAAGGGAGCTGTACTTAATCATAATAACCATTAGTATTGACTTTGGTGCCATCTTAAAGGAGCCATTTGTTATAAGAACCAATTGCCAAAACCCCAAGTCAGCCAGGCTTTGTCTTATGAGCTCTAAAAATAATGGTATTTTGCTGTTCATCTGGTTTAATTTTCCAAATTCAAATGCAATTTGAAATCAATTCAAAAATTGATTTCTTTCTTCTAAACAAAGAGACATTAAAAGGGAAAAAAGAAGGGAGTATGAAGGACAAGCAGACCAGGCTTTTCAGTGAATCACATACTAATACTCCCCAAAGCAGGAGGGCAAAGCAGTAATTATCCCCTCCCTGAGATGGATGAAAGGAAAATGGGTAAGAATTATGACAATATATGAAACCTCGCCAGATCCAAGGCCAGCAAATCACTTACCTGAACCCTCAACGATGACATAGAAAGTATGAAGAAACACACTTAAGGTCAATTGGCTCCATGTTTTCAAAGTATCACCTCATTTTAATCAGCTCCCCACTCCATTTGGAATTGGCAGCTGGCAAACTGGGTCAGAGAGGTTAGAGTTGTTTGCTGCTTATTAAGCAGTTTGAAAACAAAGTACAAACAGTTGAGTGATCTTATAGTTAAGACAGTTTGGCGGTGGTCAGCAGATTATTTTCTAACCAGACCTTTTGAGGGTGTTTGCACTTCAGTATGGTCAGCACAAGGAAGATCTGGCACTCTACCTTACAGATCCTTGGTTCTGTTGACTCCCCCAGCCTCTGGAGACTGATTCACAATTGCAAAACTCACAATGAACGGCTGATAGACTAGAACAGTGGTGGTGAACCTATGACATGTGTGCCGCAGTGGGCTGGTTGTATCATTGGAAGATCTAACATGTTCACCATCACTGGACTAGACTTTAAGATTACTTATACATGATGGTGAGACAGAGCTATGCAACACCCAGAATTCTTGGGCCCACTATTTACATCTCCAAGAAAGAAACCAAACTAATAAAACAGCTCTTTAAAAAACAAAAATAAAGATGAACTGCTTCCATAGAGATCTAGGCTCAAAGCTTCATATAACTTAATTCTTGGAACCGTGGTTTCCTAATATGTACCACAGGGTATGTTCACTACTCATCATTGTTTTTATTATATTTGAAAACATTTCATGAACCAGAAAGCATGGTATAAATAGAAATGGTCAACTTTTGGCAGTAAAAGAGCAGCGTGGTACACATACAATCTGAAAGAGAAGCTAGGGTGTTTTGTAGGCAACTTTACTCTCACTCTGATGAAATCAGAAAACAACACACTTCACTAAACAGACTACCTTTTAAAGGCCTCGAAGCCACCATACATAGTCTCTGTCTTTTGGATTAAGTTGGTAATATGAAAAAATAATCCCAGATTTCCAACTCTACTTTTCAAAATTCCTAATCAAACACCAAAAGCTTCCACTGTCTTCATGAATCGCCGCATGAAGTACATGTTGAAATCAGAAATTCTGCAGGTATTTCTCATGAATTCCCTCTGAGATAGTTCCCTACTGGGGACATGCTATGGAGTCTGAATGTGTTGCCCAGAGATTCTGAGTTGGAAATTTAATCTCAATGCAACAGTATGAGATAGGAACTTTTAAGAGATGAGTTGGCTTTGCCCTCATGAATGAATTAAAGTCATTATTTCAAGAGAAGGTTTGTTATAAAAGTGAAGCCAGGTCCTCCTTCTGCTCCCTTTTCCATTCTTGACTTTTCACATTCTGTCATGGAATGACACAGCAAGAGGATGCCAGCACTGTGATCTTGGGCTTTCAGGCCCCAGAACTGTGAAGAAATAATTCTCTGTTCTTTATAAGTCACTAAATCTGTAGTATTCTGTTATAGTAGCACAAAATGGACTAAGAGGAAACATTTTCTCCCTTGCAGCTACACCTTCATGCATCTGCTTGAGGGGGACCGCTGCAGAAAATTGAAGTTATGTGTATCCCAGGAGATTCAGGGTGCATTTCGTTTTGGGGAAAGTCTATTTGTGACTTGATCTTCAAATTCTGCACTTTTCTTCTTAAAAACAACAAAGAATCCCCACACAGAGCCAGGGAATGGAGAAGTGAAACTGGGGAGGGGCAGTGAGAGCAGAAAAACACTGGTTCTAAACCAATGGAGCCCTAATCAGTCCTTGGAGACAGTGAGTCCTGGCTTCATTTATTATAGGAAGAAGAAGGATGCCGCAAAACAAGGTTGGCCTGTGGAAAAATTTCAAGGGTCAGCGTGGTAACCCAACTGTCCATGGAATCAAATTCAAGCTGTGCCTTATGGCCCATCAGTCTGAGTGATCCAGAGTTCACCAGTCTCTGTACCTCTAAATCATATAATGACTGCCTCCTCTGTGTCACTATACTCCATTCACATTGGCCATTTTTTCTTCCTCAGACCTGCCAACTCTTTCATGCTCAGAGCCTTTGCACCTGCTGTTCCTGCTCTCTAGGATTTTTTTTCCCCCATATTCTTGTCTGGATGCATATTTGCAATCATCACTGAGGTTTCAGCTCAGAGAGGCCTTCTCCAGTGCCCTGTATACTAATGTTGCCCCATCCCATCCATCACTATCCCATTACCGTGTTTTCTTTATAACGTGTACTTGACATTATAGCATTATTTTCATTCATTGTTTATTTCTCCCTTCACAAGGAACAGGATGGAGAATCAAAGTAGGTAAAATTGAGGAACTGCAAGTCAGAGCAGCTAACAGGCTGTGGGGAGAATCAAGTGCTGAAACCAAGGGGAGAAATGTTTGGCCGTGTGCATGCAGATGAGCTGCTTGGGACTATTTAAGTGGGTCAGACTGGCAGGAAGTAACATGCATCAAGTACCCACTCTATACTGGCCCCATTCACACAGCATCACAATGGGTTTGGAAAACATTCAACACCATGTTATGGCCTCAAGGAATATTTGTAACCTGTATCAAATGCCCATGGACAGGAGAGACAGCTAGCTGCTCCTAGGTCTAGAGGGGAGCAGTACGAGAATAGCGTGTTTTGTCCTCTCTATCACAGGAAGAACGTTCATTAATTGGGCCACAACAGAAAGTGTGGCCACTGAGTTCGAAAGGATAACAG
>PVLD010022701.1:0-15224 GCA_004027595.1 Dinomys branickii | reverse complement strand
CTAAAGTGTATCCTCTGGTTGATTTTTACCAGAGAATCTTGTTTTTTAGCTATAGGCAGGGAGATGGTAAAGTGTGTGGACTTAGACAGCTGAAGTCTTTATCCTGACTCTGCTGCCTATGGATACGCTGACTATGTATACATGACTATAGATACGCTGTTCAGTAATTCTGATCCTTAATTTGCTAGTCTATAAAATGGAAATATTAATAATATTTACTTCATCAGGTACATGTATTAAGTAACAGAATACAAATAAAATATCTACCAAATCATAAATGAATTTCAGTTATTATCACTAACAAGTATTAAAGGAGAGACATTGTTCTACATCTAATTCCTTCTGCTTATTCTCAGGTGGTTAGAGCCTAACAGGATAGATATGATAAACAGATGAGCCTCACAAACCTCCAACATGGCTCAGAAAATTGAGAGAATAAATACAAAAACTGGCATTTGGGGAACCAAAGCACCATGTTAAGAGACCAAACATTTTGTGGAGCTTCACTGCCACTGGTGCCTGGAGCCTTAAATATGGCTTTATCCACTGCCCACAGGATTGGGTGTGCAGCCATGATGAGGAAATGAAGAATTTATTTCAGGTGCCTGGAGCCTGGCATGTATAATTTTGCATACAATTAATAAGAAAGCCAGGACCAAACTTTTGTGTTTGTGGAGTTAGAGACTCATCTAGGCATTTTCAGCGTAGGGATCTTATCTTCGACAGAGATCACCATGAGCTCCAAAGTCAAGAGAAGCACTTTAATGATTTAGACGACAAAGCTAGCAAAATTATCATGAGCTTAAGAATCTCATGGGAAGAGGATGAGCCCCTTCCTAGAGTCAGTTCTGCCTCCCCTCAGATCAAGTAGGCCCCTGAAACTAGAACAATAATTAGCTGGTTTCAGGTACATAAGATTAGCTAATAGGCTGCTCTTTTTTGTTTAGGAAGGATTCCCACTGTTATAATTTTCAGCAAGGTGTGTAGCCCAGGACTTTAAACCACAATAGCAACTAGATTCCTCATGAACTAAAGAACAATAATGTGAAATTCAGGACCTTTGTATAGTTAGTGATAGGTAGTGTTATATCAGCTGCTTTGTCCCCTCCATACGGATAGAAACAGCCATGCAGTACCAGTGAGGAATTCTTAAAAGGACACAAACCTTGGGTCCATTTCAAATGTCCACAGGTTTCCTCTCTTCTCTCTCCTCCATTCAACATGCTCATTAGGAAGATGAGAGCTCTTTGATTTGTAATTAGGACATAAGTGATCCTTGTTTTGATATGTCTTTCAAAGCTAATTTCATAACAGATACCACTTTCTCCTCCAAGCAGATTCTGCCATAACTGTGGCGGTAGTTGGGAACCCTACTGTCACCTACTTGGAAGCCCTGCTGTCACCTCAACTGCAACATCTCCAGAGATAAGGATCTGGTCGTTCACCTTTTCTTCCAAGTTACCTTCGTTCTGTCAGAGGTATTTGTTAGAAGGGAGATGGCATTTCCCAGGTTGCAGGCTTAACTATGGGAGTTCCACTCTAGTGGCATGCTTGTCTTCTCCGGAACCCTTCATTTCTCTTCTTAATAGGGCATAACCTAACTTACTAGTGGCACTTTCTGTGTCAGGAGTCATCAAACTCCAGCCCATGAACCAAACACAGCCAAGGTAGGAGAAGCAAATAGTTGTGACAGAAACCAACATACGAATGCAAAGCCTAAAATGTTTACTATCTGGCACCTTGCACACAAATTTGGCCAAGGTCTATTCTGTGGCTTTCTCTCTAACTTCTGCTTATGCTGCAGCAGAGTGTTTGAGGGACACTGAATGCTTCTCAGCCATGTAGGAATCTCACGGCACCAGCTGTATCCGTGGTGGCAAAGACTGCAGTTGTCAAAATGAGCCAGTTACTTTGTGGGGAAATCCACAGCATTCACAAGGCACGAAGTGCATCTTGTTCTTCTGGTATTTATTATCTTTTATTTCTCAACTGCACTCATTAATTCTGAATCTAAGATGGAAAAAGAGAAGTATTATGTTTTTTCCCCTTAAAATTCAACAGCGCTGCCTGTTTTCTGATTTTGCACTTTTGAGATCTCAGCATTCTCTTAAATTCTTCCCCTCTTCATCCTGGCATGCATACCATCAAATTGTCTTACAGACCCTGTTCTCCTCCAGGCTACCTACATAGCTGGAACACCTCAATAACTCAGTCCTATCCCAACTTGTTCTTTCTGCCTTCAGCTTCTCTTCACTCCACTAGGTCTTTATGAGGCACTGGAGCTAGAGATGATTAAATGTGTCACAAGGAGTTTGCAGTCTGCTGGGGAAGAACAACAGGCAAACAGGCAATTGTAGCATGATGTGAGAAATACTACAGGACTAGATATGGTATTGCCACATCAACATCTTCCAAGACAGCTCTTACCCTGCTGCTTGCCTGCACAAGAACTTATAATACTACCTACTGCCTATGAAATAAAGCCTATTTCTGTGCAAATAAGAAAAGGAAGATTGCTTCTTTTTCTTTTTGGGGGGGTTAAGTGTATCACTGTTACTTAGAATCTTAAATTTTCTTTGAGAACAGAGATACACTTGAGGGTTTTAAAGTTGAGTGTTACTGGTGGAGGCCAATTGGGGTCAATGTATACATTATTAAATCCTTTGTAAAAGGCATTCTAACATGGTTGTATATAACATAAAATGAGAAATGGAAAGCATAAGGCAGTTTCCTGTCCTAGTTTGTACAATTTAATCAAAGTAACTCCCTGTGTCAAACAACTTCAGAAGCTTAGGAAGGGAAAAACATCAAGTAGATATTCACAAAAGTTGTAAGGGCCTAAACTCCTATCCCAGTGGGCCTAAGTAGCAAAGATTGAAAAGGTAACCTCACCAATCCTCACCTATGCAGAGGTCGAGTATTTTGGACTTTTCCTGAGGTCTTTCTCTAAAGGAAAAAATGACAGTACTGGGTGACCAAAGGCTAGACTAGACTATTAACCCTCCTGTGTAATCAGACAATAAATTGTCCAAAGGTCAGTGGTAGAAACTAGAAAGTCTACACCAGCAGGATGAAGGATCTGTACCAGCAGGCTAAGGGATCTGCACTGGAGCCAGGAAGTGACACCCAAGATAAAGACCAGGACTCACTGGAAGAGAACTACAGCCCTGCTCCTCTAATAATGAAAACAGCTGAGTTCGTATCAGGAAAGCCAGTGCGATAAGCTTCTCCAGGAGAATGAACAGCACACCATCTTCTCCTCCAGTGCTCCCTTTATGATGTCGGCAACAATCCCCATGTAGGCCATCTTCACCCAGCACTGTGCTGATTCAGTTCAGCCGCATGTTACGAATTGACCATTAGTTAATCCACGACAATCACGTTCTTTGGAGTCAGATTACCTGGGTTTGCCATCTGCTTACTACCTAGCTATAGGACCTTTGGCAATTCTCTTAGCATTTCTGAGTCTTTATTTTCTCATCTAAAAATGGAAAACTAACAGCTCCAGCCTTGTAAGTCTACTTTAAGGGTTAAATGAAGAAATTATCACAGACATTGGAAAACCCTGCATGAAAAAATGTTAACTTTTATTACAGTTCGTCTTTCCTACTAGACATTTCCTTTGGCAGGTGTGGCAGGAAGGACTGTGGTCATAGGCTTGGGAAATAATAATCCTAGGTACATAGAGACTTGAAAAATCTCTTTGTCAGCCATGTAAGTCTCCATACTATAACTTTCTCATCTTGTTCTTAATTCCATCACTTAACAGTATTTCTCATAAAATTGAAATGGCTTCTCCTTCCTTTATCTCTATCTATCTAAGTGTATTGTACCTGCTCAAATACCAGTGCAGCAGTATTACACAATTTAACACTTAATTGTTCCTTAATCCTTTCATGAGGTCTTTGTCAGTCACTCCTAAGAATCAGAACATTAAATACTACTGTGAAAATGAAAACCTAGTTTACAGTAGATGTTCAGTGGATGTATAAAAAATTAAATTACGAAGTTGATACTCTGGCAAAAGGTTAGGAAATTCTGTAAACAAACATGCTTCAGCAACTAGGCCACTATCAAAACACATTACAAAACATAGTTGTCATTACAATATAGTAGGTTTTAGACAAAGGGTTTCTTTGTAAGATATCTTGGATTTGAATCCAAGTTCCACTATTATTAGCTGTGTGACCTTCCACAAGGTACTTAACTTCTCTGGACCTTGGTTTCTTCACTTATACCATGAATGCAAGAAATATAAATCTCACACTATTCATTACTGAGAAAAATTTAATAAACAAATATAAAGCATTTTGCAGAATGCCTATGGGTGCTGGCTTACACTGTATATTTGGGCTGGTAATATTACTCTAACTGCTTTATCAGATTAACTGAAGACAGCCTCCCAGAAATAAGCCATAGAGAATATACTCTAACAAAAAGAATCACTAAAAAGGAGCAGAACACAGGAGAGGCATGCGAAGAGCAAGGTCAAGGGAGTAGCCCTAGGGAGGGGCCTTGGAGTCACTATGAGAAGCTGTAAAGAAACTGAAGCACTCAAAACAAATTTCTCCAGGATCAGCCGCCTTTGGTCGGTTCTTGAAGTGACTGGAATACCTCAGCCTGGTCTGAACAACACTCTAAAAAGGAGAAGAGCTAGCAACACACTTTTAAATGACTCCCCTTTTGGTTTATTAAGTAATTAAGTTTCTGATGCACAAAGGACAGAGTGCTGAGGGGCACTCTGAAGCCAATTAAAGCCCAAATGGCTAGGTTGCTGCAAAGAATGGGTACACAGGGAAAAGCCTTCCCTTCCTGGGGTTGCCTCCCACCAAGGTGCTAATTAGATGGGGAGAGGGAGAGTGGATGGTGGGGAGGTCAGGAAATGTCAACCTGCAAGAAGAGGGAGAGGTCTGCAGAAGGAAATAGGGTGAAACAGGTGTCGCTCGGTGTTGAGCAGGAGCCAGGCAAACAAAAGTCACAAAATAAGCTCCTGCCACGCTGGGGACACCAACCCTTACAGAGGCCCAGAGCCAACTCACAATGCTCTAGAAGGTGGGCTATTCGCAGCTAATTCAGAGCCCCAGGCAGGCTTTCCTCTCAGGTTCAGAATGTTCCCTAGAGGCCTGGCTTACTGGTACTCACACGAGGACCATTGTAATGTGAACATCTATCAAACATAGCACAGAAGATAAGTCCCCAAAGTGAATAGGTTGGGAGCGTGATAAATCAGATAATTTCACTTATTTTTCGTATTATTTCAAATTACATTTTAGGCATGCACTACTGTCATCCAGCAAAATAAAAGCTCCCTGAATTATATAATTAGCCCTCATTCATTTCTCTAGTACCCACTCGTGCCAGCACAGTGCCTTGCGCAGAGTCTGCAGGAGATAAGCATTACATACACATTGATTGAACTGGAATATGTTTCCATTCCCAAAATGGCTAAGGATTGGAGAAGCACCTCTCTGAGCCTGTTTTCCATCTGTAAAATGGAAGAATGTTAATAGACCATATACCTTAGAATTTTGACATCTAACTAACACATACATAGAAAGCTGTTTGGCAATATTAAGCACGTAATAAATTTTAGAAATTATTTATATGAGGATTAAACGAAATTAAATGAGATAGAGCATATAAAATAGGGGTCTGAGCTTATATCCAATTGGGCTCCAAACATTTGTGGGTCTACTTCGTATAATCTTTGAACAGGCCTAGGTAAGCCTGTTTCTGTGTGAGCTGAGAAAGCTCCTGGAACAGACATAGTAAAACGGTATAAAATACATTGACCTTGATTGGGGGTTAAGCAGCTTAATCATCAGGGATACTAAGAACAGCGGGATGTTTGTCATTTGGATTTGTTTCCTAGTCCAATCCTACATGGTGTATTTCAGAATAAAGAGAAGGAGAATAGGCAAGAACATTAAAGAGTATTACTAAAATCTCCAAGGGATAAAAATGTGCTGAGCTAAGTGACAATGGATGTGAGTAGAAAGTATAAGGTGAAAGGAAAAAGCAACTACACAAAAGCACTGAACTGTGTATTTGAGAAAGGTGTTTCCTGCAGGCATGTGGGTTAACAATTGTGATTCTGCTGTAGATATGTGCCAGAACGTAACAATGAAGACAGCGTATACCATGTGATAGGATCCAAGTTGCTTCTTGTTGGAATGGAAGGTATAGATAAGCAAGAAGAGTGACCAGAATGGTCCATGTGGAAATAGAGTTGGACGCATAAGTTTGAACTCATTTTAATTTAATATGGATTCACCAACAAAAAACACAAAATGAGGAAATGTAACATTTTAGAGCCCACGAAAGGATACTTGTTCACAGAGTGAGAGCTGCACCGAGAAGGCAAAACATCATCCTGTCCCACCGCAGCTGGGAACATGTACATCAAGCTATTCAATATTTTGGCCACTCTTCACATGTCTTCCAACAAAACAGACTACCATGTCTCGGAAACAGGTGAGCTTGTGCTCCCAAACATCCCTGTTTTAAAAGTTTGATTCCAGCATATCGGTAGTAAAATGTGGTGGAGCCTTTCAGAAGTGGAGCCTGGTGAAGATGGTTAGGACACTGTGGACATTGCCCTAGGAAGGGATTCATGCTGGTCCCATTCAGTGAGCTAGTTCTCATAAGCTGTTATAGAAGAGCAAGTTTTATGAAAGAGCAAGACTGACCACTCCTTCCCCTCTGACTTCCCGTCTCACCCTGTGATGTCGCCCTCTCACGCATGGTACAATCATGGTACCATCCGCCATGAGGCCCTCACCAGGGCCAAGCAGAAGCTGGCTCCGTGACCTCCAGAATTGTAAATTAAATCAATCTCTCCTCCCCCCGAAATTTTACAAATTATCCAGACTCAGGTATTATGTTGTAGAAATAAAAATAAACAAGAATCAAGGGATTATAAATAACTTAGCAAGTTGGTAAATGTACAAACACAGAATCCATGACTAAGAAGGATAATCCAAAGGTTAAAGTAAATATCCATAGGTCCATGCTGATAGAAATGACTGAATAAACTAATTGGGAAAAAACAGAAGAATCCTCCATGAAGAAGATGCCAAATAATTGATGTAGGTACTGCACCTTCAAGATGCTCCTCATTCTTAAAACATGAGATGTGCATAGCCTTCCTTCCAAAGAATACATTATGGAAAGATACTTTTCAGGCTAGAAACTTTACAGTGGAGAAATCAGGTTTCAATTATTACAGTAGTGAAACTTGATCACCTCAGTCAAGCTATCAAATTCAGCACCATCTGTGATGTTATATTGATATGCATATATGCCCTTTATATCATGTAATGAGAATGGTATTTTACCTCTGTGGTCTTGCTCCTCAGTCTCCCAGTAGCTAATCATGAGGGAAATATTAGGAAAATCCCAAGTAATGAATAATCTACAAAATGTCGGCCCAGTACTCCTCAAAATTGTTGAGGTCGTCAAAAATAAAGAAAGTTTTGGAAACTGTCACAACCAAGAAGAACCTAAGGAGACATGTGTATCAAATGTAATATGGTACTCTGGATGAGATTCTGGAATAGGAAAAAGACATTAAGGAAACAGGAAATTTGAAGACACTATAGACTTTCCATTCATAATAATGCCTTAATAATGATTCACTAATCGTGACAGATGTACCATAATAGTGGAAGATAATAACAATCAGGAAACCTGGGTGTGAGGTATACGACAACTCCCTAAAGTAAGTCTCAACTTTTCTATAAATCTAAAAATATTGCTGTTCTGAAATTAAAGGACTATTTTTTAATGTTTAAGATTATCGGCAGCCCTCCAGTACAATAAAACATAGTGTAAATGAAAGCGACACATTTTTTCCTCCTTTGAGACAAATTACCAAGGTGCTCTGGCAACATGAACACACCTGTGCTTTGTGATAACTCCTCAACAGAAGGGCAACAGGTCTGGTGCAAGATATTAGAGACAAGTAAAAAAGCAGCAGCACCCTAGAAACAACCTGCCTTAGGCGACAGACAGTAGTCACAGTAAATAGCTAGTTAATATCCAACAAAGCACCAGCAGCACATGGTAAGAAAACTTGCTCATGATAATATAGTAGAGACTCAAGAGGGGCCTTCAGAAGAATTTGAGAAATGCAGTAGGGCACTGGGAATCTGCAAGAAGCAGGTAGAGCAAGAGCCAGAAATTGTACACTGTTATTATCAAGGCTGCTGAGAACTAAGGAATCTTGGAGGTTACATATGCAGTGTCTAGTCCATCATAGATCCTTCAAAAGTTTGGTTGCTTGCCAATGCACCAGAAGATAATGCATTCCAGCTGGCAAGAGCTGACTATGAAATCTTCAGAAGTTTTATGAGGCATTTGTTAAACACAGCAATTATTAAAAATTAAATTATGTATATCTACAATTAAATTATATTAAAACTAAACATGATACTCAAACCACAACGCTTTCTAATTATTGTACCACATTTTACTCTTATCTATTACCCTTGAAGTTATTTGTATCTATAGATTCTGTGTGGTGAAAGTATCCTGCAGCGCTGTACTACTGCACATCTCTCCTGACTTCTCCTTCAGTGACATCACTACTGCAGCTGTCTACAAAGGAGAACACAACAAAAATCAACAAAACCATCCTATGAGAATGTTTCGGTGGTTTAAAAAGAACTAATGCATAGATTTTTAAAAAAATAATGTGTTACTTATCCTTTTCACAAGTGAAACACAGAACTATGCAACATGTATACTTGTACACCTTTCTTTGTCTTGGAGAGTCCTTTGTTAAATTTTTAGCAGCGTACCACAGCAAACCTTCCCCTCTGTCTTTAGGGTGAACAGATGGAGATAGAGATAGATAGATAGATAGATGATATAGATACAGACACAGACACAGATATAGATATAGATAGATATAAGTCTATAGATATATGTCCATGTATCAGTAGTCACTGGCATCCTAGTTCACTGCTCAGGGTTTTCCCAAGGGAGGTCTGTTGAGCTCCAGCCTGAGAAATGATAAGAAAGGAAAGATCCTGAGGTAGCTAGGTAGAGGCTAAACAGTGAGCCTGAGACATGCAGGAAAATTGAAGGCACTAGAACCAAACGTCACACACATTAATCAGTTTTGGCCAAACTCAGATCTAGATGTCTCTCTACTTCCCCCACGTGGGCCAGTTGCAAGCATGCACAGCTCCTTTCATTCATTCTCATCTTCCAAGCTAGAGTAAACATATTTAATTTGTAGAATCTTCTTCTGGCAGCTAAATTGATAGATTGAAGTGGGGCAACACTTTCTAGCACAACATGTAAGGATGTGGAAAAAAGGGAAAGCACAAGAGTAAATGAGTGAACGACTGAATGATGTACTTTTCATATTTTGAAACTACTGCCTCCTGTTGGCCTTACCATAGCTAATGGTAAGAGAAGTCTGACAATCACGAGACATCTCAGGGGATCTGCAATCATCATAGCTGAAAGATTTCTTTTAGAGAGGTTCTTGTCAATTCACAGAGAGAGTGACAGAACCACAAAACTGGAGCCTTTCTCACTCATCCTGCCCTAATCACTCTGAAAATTAGTAGCTGTCCCACATCCATGATTCTACCTTTCTTCATGCTCTGTGTGTGTGTGGCCTGTAAAAACCCCTTTTGCTTCTGTGTCATGTTTTTTACTATTAGGAGGATGCTTTCTATTTTAATTTTGGTATTTTAGCTATTATGTATGTGTTGTGATGGGAAATGGAAAGAATATCAGGCCAAAAGTCATAAAATGCCAAGGTCTCAAGAGAATAAGTTGCTGAAGCAGCACAGACTGGTTGACAAGAGCCAATAGTGTCCAACTCTTCCCAACACTACGTTCTGCATTCAGTGACCTTAAACTGATAGCTTAAATTAGCTTCAGTGGGAGTATTTTTACATTACAGACAGATCTAAAATATATTCTAAAACTTCCTACATTTCAACTGCATAAATGAAAAGCCAGTTTAAAAATGAGCAAAGAAGTTAAAAAAATGTTTCTTAAAAGATACAAAATGGGCCACAGATATAAGGAAAGATCTTCACTGTTACTAATCATCAGGAAAATACAAATCAAAACCACAATGAAGTATTACATCACAACTGCTGTGGTGGCTATTAATGAAAACTATACTGATTGGCAAGGATATATAGACATTAGAATCCTTTCATACTGTGGAGAGGATATAAATTGGTACAGCTGTTATGGAAGACAGTATGAAATTTACTCCAAAAACTGCAATTAAAACTACTATATGATAGCATAATTATGCCTCTGTGTGTACACCCAAAGGAATTGAAATCAGAATCTTGAAGTGATACCTACACATCCATGTTCACTGCAGGATTCTTCACAATAGTCAAGATCTGGAAACACCTTACAAATGGGGAAAATATGGTCCATACATAAAATGGAACACTATCCAACCTTTAAAAAGTAAGAAATCCTGCTATTTGAGACAACATAGATGAACTTGAAGGACATTATATGACCAAGAAAAACAAACAATGCATGATTCAACTTACACATAGAATAAAAAAAGAGTCAAACTTATATAAATAGAGATACAATAGTGGTTGCTGGGGTCTGAGAGGAAGGAGAGTTGGGGGTTACTGTCCAACAGACATGAAGTTTCAGATATGTAAGATGAATAAGTTTTAAATGTTTGCTGTACAGTATCATGCCAACACTTCATGATACTGCATTGTGAAATTAAAAATTTTGTTAACAGGATAGGTCTCAAAGTAAGTATTCTTACCATAAAAAGTAATCTTACTCTTATAAAACAATTTTTGGTAAAGGAGCCATTGGTGAGAATTATGGCTGTTCAATTCATTTTTCAAGCCAAGGATTCATTTTCAAGTATGCATCAATCCCCTAACCCAAAACTTCACTAAATAACTGCCCTATAATAATCTGTTCCTGCAATTGTGGTTGTCCTGTAAATTTTCATAAAGCCTGAAAAATATATAAGGAATTAGGATTATTAAGGAATGGGGTAGAAATGCTCATGAGAACTCATCACTTGTAGCGCTGCCAAATCCATATTGGGAAGAGTTACACGGACTTCAGAAACTGTTGGCCAAATTGGCAGCTCTTGCAAGCATGGGACTTATCAAAACCAGGAGATCTGCCTTTGTGAATACCTTTCAGTTTCAGTCCTTCATTAACATTTAAAACCATCATGTTAGCAGAAATAGAATTTGAAGTGAACTATGCAAGATACTTCCAGCTAGCTTTGCATCTATCAGAATACCTTTTCAAATATGACACTGACTTTGAGCTCCTGACTTTGACCTAGAGAAGTATTTTGGTCTCTTTTATGTTCAAGTGCTTTGGTTTTTTCATTGTTATGGAAGGTTATATTGGTGAAAATATAGAGAAACTTTCTTCTTTTACGCACTCTGCACATTTTCCTCAGCTTCTTCTGGAACACATTTGCATTTCATCATGGGTAGTACCAAACTGCACTGAATCTTGGAGAGAAGGCCATCCATCTGATGCAGATATAAAGTATGGTAAATTTGTCAGCTGACAAAACCTGAAAGGTAGAAAATAGGACATACTTCTTCACCCTGTGAAGGAAAGAAACAGACTGTCTGTACTTGAATGTTCTTGCTCTTGACTGCTATTGTCAGAATAAGTCAAGAGATGCATGAGCCAGAAAAAGATTGCACTGTTGAACAGAAAAGAGAAGCAGGGAAAAAAAATAAAAGGAATTTATTCCTTTTATTGACAGAAATCTGTCATTAAAAGACAGATCTTTCAGCAAAGAAAAAAATAGAACTCCGAAGATCCATTTTACATTTATTTAAATGTATAAAACAAGTACAACTAGTACCACTACTATGGAAATCAGTATGAAGATTCATCAAAAACAAAACAAAACAAAAAAAACTCCAACAGAAATTCCATTTCACCAAGGTATTCCTCTTTTTGGTATTTTTTCTGAAAAAATTAAAAACATCAGAGCACAGTAGTCCTGGCAAGCCCACGTTTATAGATATACAACTCAAGAGCTAAATCTTGGAAAGATAAGGAAAATGTGGTATTTTTACACAATGGATTATTTCTCTGCCATAAAAAAGGATAAATTTGAGTCATTTGTAGGAAAACGGATGCAATTTGAGACCACAATGTTAAGTAAAATAAATCAGACACACAAGCTCAAATATCACATGATTTCACTGACATGAGAAACCTAAAATATACATAAAAAAGCAAAATAAAATATAAATAACGGGAAACAGGGAGGCAGATCTTTTGCAAAAGTGGAGGAGCCCAAAGGATGGAGCAGGAGGGGAAGAAAGGGAATCAACAAAGAACTAAGACGCGTTATCCCCCCATGATGAATGCAATCATTATGTCATACAAACATGTACTAATAAAAATTTAGAACAAAATCCTTTTGCCAAGAAACACCAGGTAAAGAACTGTTACCCAAAGTACATGAAGAACTGTTAAAACTCATCAATAAGAAAACAACCCCATTAAAAATGGGCCAAAGATTTTAACGGATATCTCACCACAGAAGATAAACAGGTAGCAAAGGTATGAAAAGATGCGCCACATGATAAATCACCAGGGAAACGCAAATGACTAGCTTACCTAATTCACTGAAAAGAAAGTTTTGTGTTATTGTTTCTTGTCTATAGGAGTATTTTTGGTTTATGTCTTGTACTCTAAGTAACTACTTTCAAGATAACTGTATGCAGTGTAGTAACTATTATTACTATTTTATTATGAAATTCTGTTTTATTTTTGCATCAAATAAAAAATACTTTTGAACATAAAGAAACAACACTGAGCTACCACTATCCATGTTAGAATGGCTAAATCCAGAACACTGACAATATCAAATGCTGGTGAGGGTATGGAGCAACAGGGAGCCACATTCTTTGCTGATGAAATGTAAAATGGTACATCCACTTGGAAGACAGTGGGGCAGTTTCTTACACAACTAAATATACTCTTCCAATAGGATCCAGCAATTTTGCTTCTTGATATATTCCCAAATGTGTTGAAAACATATCTCTACAAAAGTCCAACACGTGGATGTTTTAAAAGTAACTATATTCATTATTCCTCAAATTTTTAAGCATCCAAGATACCTTTTCATTAATTGAATGGAAAATAAACAATCATGCACCCAAACAAATATGACTCAGTGCTAAGAAGAAATGAGCTATCAAACCAGGAAAACATATGGATGAATCTTAAATACATATTAACGAGTAAAACGATGCAGCTTGAAAAAGCGATATATTATATGACTCCAAAATTATGACAAAGGAAACTATATGATAAGGCAAAATTATGAAGACAGTAAAAGTATCAGTGGTTGCCGGTGAGGGTGCGTACAGACAGGTGAAGACCAGAGCATTTTTAAGAGGAGTAAAAGTACTCTGTATTATGCTAGAATTATTGATACATGTCATCATACATGTATCAAAATCCACAGATTATATAGTACAAGAATGAACTCTGATGTAAGCTGTAGATTTTGGGTGATAATGGTATCTTCATTAGGTTCCTCAGCAGTAACGTACATACTGTTCTGGAGGGAGAACTTGATAACAGGAAGGCCATGCTTGTGTAAAGGGAGGGAGTGTATGAGAAATATCGGCACTGTACTTTCAATTTTGCTGTGAAATCAAAATTCCTCTAAAATGTGAAGTCCATTAAAAATAACCAAAAAGTCCTGGTTTAAAGCAATGATGGGTTAGAAACTACTTTCAGCATACCATTTCAATCAGCTATAGAATTTCACAATTTTTCTAAAAATAAGATAATACATACTTTTTGTTACACACACAGCGAACTCAGGTTATGTACACTAAGATGACAACAAGAAAAGCTAGGCAGAATGAACTGGGGATGAGCAGTTTATATTTGGAACTAAGGAAGGAACTAGAGAGGGGAGAGAGAAAGGAAGGAGAGTGGAAGGAAACACTATAAATCAGGATCCCTCCCAGACAGCCAGTTGATGAGCACACCACAGGCTCAAAGGGACCCTTGGCATCATCCAGTGTAACCCATTGGAGAAGGGGCTGGGGATGTAGCTCAGTAGAATAAGCGCCTGCCTAGCAAGCTCAGGGTCCTGAGTTCGATCCCCAGTACCGCCAAAAAAATAAAAATAAAAATAACCCATTGGAGAATACTAAAGAGGGCAAGTTGAATTTGGACACTACAAAAAAAAGATGGGATGCTGAAGAAACCTTACCCTCTCTCCATCCCCTAGGTCTTCACTCTTGGCTCTCCCCACCCTTTTTTGGGTACTGCACTAATGTGTGTGTAACAAGAATGGGAGAGAGGCCATAAATACTTCACCAAGTAAAGAGGCACTCATACAGATAGATAGTGCTAAATCCACACAGCAGTGAAAGTATAACTTCTACTGCCTTTAGTTCAGCCCCTAGTAGGACTAAAAGATAAAGGGTCACAGGACCGACCCGCTCTCCAGGGGAGAACTGTAGTACAGCTCAACATAGTGATCTCTGGCTGCAGACTAGCTGCGCATAATTCGCCCGCTGCTGCATATTACTAGGCTAGACTCAAGCGGCAATGCCCAAGAAATAGGGAAATTAGGTGACCAAGTTGTTCTACTTCCACTTCTTCAACACCTGTCATTTGCCAAGTATACACAACCCTGCCTCCCCTTTTTTAGTTGATAGATACTAAAATCACTCAGAAAAGATGCTTTTCATGCTGTCTTAATCACCTAGCACTCACTGTGCATGCTGCATTCACTGGTCAGGCCCAATTCTGCACATTTATGACTGTTTTACTTTTCAGGAATGCCTTTCAATCACATATTTAGAATGCCTACTCTGTGCCAGTTATATACAAATGCATTTATCTATAGTGATACCTGGGTAACTAAGACCCTCAAAGAGTTATTACAAAACAAAGACATACATGTTACTATATTACAGGAAAAATGAAATTTAGTGTGGAATAAGAGCAGATATGCAACAGTATGTGAGTGTCTGGCATTTGGAAAGTTAAGATCAAGAGGAATGGTAATAAAAATTACTAATATTTACTTAGCATTTACCATGTGCCACATTCCACAATAAGCTCTTTACATAAAATATCACATTTAATTCTCATAACCAAGTGTGATAAGTAGATTTATCCCCATTTTATCCTGCAAAAATGTAAAGAGGTTAAGTAATTCTCCCAAAATAATAAGTTAGTTAAATTTT
>PVLD010022700.1:0-28812 GCA_004027595.1 Dinomys branickii | reverse complement strand
CCGCCCCTCTCTCTCTCTCTCTCTCTCTCTCTCTCTCTCTCTCTCTCTCTCTCTCTCTCTCTCTCTCTCTCTCTCTCTCTCTCGTGTGTGTGTGTGTGTGTGTGTGTGTGTGTGTGTGTGTTCCCTTTTCCCTTTCTTCCCTTTTCCTCTCCATCTCCTTCTTACTTGCTAGTCGTTTGTCAGTTTAATTCACAGGACCTTAAGTACTAAACCTAGAAGTGTAAAAGAAAAGATTATTTTTCTTTCTAAGAGCAATCACTAATTTAAACTCGTAAAAAACCTTCATGGAACTGTATTAATACACAATTTCCTAAATATTTCTCTTCATATCTTCTATTGCTACTGGGTCAAAACTGCCTGCCCAGCCAATATAATATTTTGCTAGGTTTTCACATTTAAATTTTGATGGTCTCTGTTTTTCCATCCTCTTCAGAAGCTTTATGTAAGATTAAACTCACTGCTAAGCCAACTCAGTGTGCCATAGAACAGTAACTGTGTCACATTACAATACAACTTTGGAGAAGGAGTTCAGAGAACATCGTTCTGACACATTCCTTTTATTTTCAAATCTTCTTTTAGATTTCTTGCTTTGCTCCTTTGTTTTACTGTAGCTACTCTAGAGGAGTTTTAACAGGAAAACAAAAAAAAAGATAAAAGATGTAATCCTCATTTTATTGTCTAAAAAGAATTTAATTCCTAAGAGTTGGAAAGAACTTGAAAGAAGCCATTTGACAGTAACCACTGAAATGTATAATTGTTAGCACATTTATCCAAAAGAACCTGAAGAAGGGATATTAACACCAAATCAAGAGCTCAGATCCCTCAGTCAATAGACTTATAATTGTTGTATTCATAACACTGAACTCAAAACATTATCCTTGTTTCTGTGATACTGAGTGATCCTTTTAAGAAAGAAATTGGAATATTCACAAAATATGCAACTTTGTCTTTATGAAATTCATATTGAACCAGAATATTTTATCATTGACACATATATATCAAAAGATTCCATTTTTTGTTTTCTTCAACATATATATATATATATATATATATATATGTAATATTAAAAGTATTTAAATTGCAAGGTTGTTTAAATGGCATTGTACAGCAAGGCTTTCCACCACTGCCATTTCAGCAAAATATGATAAGGTATTCCGCTCCAAGAAAGTTGTATGAAATTTCTTCTGTATATGTCATCTGATCAGAGCGCACCTCAGGTATTTTCCAACATAAGGGCAGAAAGTTGGAAGATTTGAGTTCAAGAAGTACTAAATACCTCATATTTATAAAATTATATTAGTCTTAGTATAATTGTGTTGGTAAATATTTCATATATCAGTGATGATTTCAGATCACTTAAATTTAGTCCAATGAACACCTAATTTTGTGATACAGTAGTGATATAGGAGAAATACAACTCTCAGTCTGCTAAATGTCATATGTGCCAAGTTTGTGTCCTCTGAAGTGGAAGAATGAACTCCAAAGGACAAAGGAGCATCACGAGTAAGAAAGGTTTATTGAGAGATAGCTCCAGAGAAACAGTAGGGGTCCTGAATGGACACCATGGTCCTTTGTCAAGTATAATTTATACAGCAGAGTTACAGTATGGGTACAATGTGAGTCAAACTACAAGCAACTTATAGGATCACAAGTATTGCTGCTTAGATAACATTGATGGAATAGGGGAATGAGTCAAGTAGCAAGAGTACATGAAAAGAACAAAGACATTTTTGGGAAGGAATGGGTCCAGATGCCCTCATTACCCACTTGGGCAACTGATGCCTAGCTGGACTTACTGGACCAGATGGTGCTAATTACAGAATAATTCCAAGTTACTGCTTATACCTTAGGGATGGTCTGCATCTTTATCTTGAGGCCTGATCTACAGATGTGCCTCCTGTTACAATTCTGATGTCTTTATTTTTCACTGACTTCCTTGAGAGGTCAGTCCCTCTCTGCCTGTATATGGATTTCTTTTTAATGTATTTATTAAGCTTATTGGTACAATTTAGATATATATAACTATCACATTCATCATAGAGAACTTGTATCTGTATATGGTATATCTTAGTTCTATTTTTCTCTCCTTCCCTTTGCCTCCCTTGAAACCCTTTCCCTCTCCTTATTTACAAAGATTGTTTATATTTTATCATTATTTTCTCCCCCTCCTGCATTCCCCTTTTCTTTTAAATAATTTCTTCCTATTTCACAATATCTCATCTATTTTGGTTCTTACACTTTCAGTTTCTCACACTATAGGAACACTGTGTGTCTGAAGTATTTCACTTAAGAGAATGATGCATAAATTTACCTAGAAGCAAGGTGAATCCATTTATATGGGAATGTCTCAAGTTTATCCTTCTTTATTATATAAAAATTATGTTCTTTAGCCATTCATCAATTGATGAGCATTTGGATTTCTTCCCAAGATTTAGCTATTGCAAATTGAGCTGCTTAAACATGCATGTGCATATATCATTTTAGTGTGATTGCTTTAAATATTTCAGGATGTTACCAAGAAAGGCAATAAATGGGTCAAAAGAAAACTCTAATTCTAGGATTTGAGGAATCTCCACACTGATTTCCATAGTGGTTATACCAATATATACTTCCCCCAGCAATGGAGAAGTGTTCTTCTTCCCATACAGCCTCACTAGCATTTGGTATTGCTTGATTTGTTGATGACAGCCATTCTTTCTGGAGTGAGATGGAATCTTAGTGTTGTTTTAATTTGCATGCCTCTAATTTACAGTCATGTTGAACATATTTTTGTATATTTATTTGTTATATGTTCTTCTTCTGAGAAGTGTCTGTTCTTTTCAGATGCCCATTTATGGATTGGGGCTTTAAATTTAGGGGGTTGATATTTAAAAATTATGTTTGAGATATTCATCCTTTTACTGAAGAACTACTAACATTTTTTTCAAATTATATAGGTTGTCCTTTTTAGTCTGTTGGTGATTTATTTGGCTGCCCAAAACCTTTTAAAATAAGCTTTGATGCCAGTTGTTGATTCTTTGTAGTATTTCTCTTGCCATCAGGGTTTTGTTCACGAAGTCTTTGGCTACACCTATGTCTTCAAGAGTTTTACCTATCCTCTCTTCCAGCAGATTTAGTAGTTCTGTTTAAATATTTAGATATTTGATCCATTATTATTTTAGATTGGTGCATGGTGATAGATAAGTGTCTAATTTTACCCTCTGGCATGCGGTAAGCCAGTTTTTTTAGCACTATTTGTTAAAGTGGCCTGTCAGGTGAACGTGTTTGGCAGCTTTGTAAAAGAAAAGGAGGATGATTTTTTGAACTTGTTTCTCCATTTTCTAGTGTGTTCCATAGATCCTCAAGTCAGTTTTTTTTGTCTGTTTTGCTGGTACCATGCTACTTTTTATAGTAGCTTTGTAGTATAGTTTCAAGTAAGAGATTGTGATGCCCCCTGTCTTGCCTTGGTTACTTAAAATTCTCTTGGCTATTGTAGGTCTGTTCTGGTTACAAGTGAATTTTATGAGTGTTTCCTCAAGTTCTCTGAGGTATATACTAAGGGTATTTTGATGGTGATTACATTAAAACTCTGTAACAATTTTGGGGGTATGGTCATTTTTAGTATGTTATTTCTTCCTACTCAACAGCAAAGGAAATCTTTCCATTTTCTAATATCTCCTTTGATTTCCTCTTTCAGAGTAGTATAGGTTTTAATACAAAGATATTTTACTTCTTTTGTTTATTGATTCCTAAGCATTTAATTCTTTCCATTGCTATAATGAAAGGCATGTTTTACCTAATTTTTCTCTCAGTGAGTTTATTTGTATCGAGGAATGCCATCGATTTTTGCATGTTGATTTTGTATCCAACTACAAGACTAATCTGGCTATGAAACCTAGAAGTCTGTGGGGTGCAGTTTGGGGTTCTTCTACATAGACATCCATGTCGTCTGAAAATAATGGTAATTTGACTTCTTCCTTTCCTAATTTATTCATTTTATTTCTTTCACTCCTGTAATTTCTCTGGCTAATATATCCAAAACTATATGGAACAGGAGTGATAATAGTGAATATCCTTGTCTTGTTCCATATTTCGGAGTGAAGCCTTTTGGTTTTTGACTATTCAATATAATATTGGCTATTGATTGTCACATTGAGGTTAAGATAATCTATTTAAAATTTCTGTAGGCTTTTTATCATGAATGGTTGTTGGACTTTCTCAAGTGCTTTTTCTGCATCTTTTGAAATGATCACATGTTTTCTGTCCTTGGTTATGTTAATATGGTGTATTATGTTTATTGATTTGTATATGTTCTAACATGTATACATCTCTGGGATGAACCCTATTTGGTGTATAATTTTGACTATATGCTGTGTTCTATTTGCCATTGTCTTATTGAGGATTTTTGTGACAATTTTTATTAGGATGATTGGCCTGTAGCCTGTAGTTTTTTTTCTGGGGGGGGGCAGGTCTTTCTCTGGTTTTAGTATTAGGGCAACACTTGCTTCCAGGAATGACTTTTAGAGTATAGCTTTCCTTTCAACTTTGTTAAAGAGTTCAACAAGTAATAGCATTAGATCTCTAAATTTCTTGTAGAATTCAGCACTGAATCCATCAGGACTTGGGCTTTTCTTTTTCTTTTTTTCATTTTTATTTTAAAAGTAAAAGAACAAAAACATATTAACAAACAGACACAAAGTAGCATAAGAATAGTACAATCAAAACTGAGTTACAGACAAGGTGACAGGAAATCAACAATAGTTGTTGCATTATATATTGATAACTTCAAGTGTATACTCAGGAAAACAGATATAGACGTGCAAAATTGATTAAACAAATAATCATCAACTATTCCTTACAATAAAGTGACCTAAGTCCGTAGTACAACTATGTTAGATATGCTGCATATACATACATACTTACTTACATACATAGAAAATTATCCCTTCCTTTTTAGGTTTTTATATAATTTTTCTTTTTAAAGTGTGAAAGAAAAAGAACTACATCAAAAGCAACAATCAAAAAAGAAGCAAAAAGCATTAACAAAGAGACACAAAGTAGCACAATAACAGTATAATCAAAATTGAATTATAGACAAAGCAACAGGAAACCAACATTAGTTGTTGCATTGCATATTGATATCTTCAAAGTGTATGCTCAGGAAAACACACATAGACATACAAGATTGATCAAACAGTCATCAACTATTCCTTACCATCAAGTGACATAAGACAATAGTAGAACCATGTTAGCCATCATGCACATATGTATATATATAGATACTTACTTACATACATACATACATAAATTTTTGCCTCATTCTTTTCTCCTTTCCCTCGTCCCCTCTGTTCTTTACTTTTGAACAGATTTCCTTCATGACTCTTAGTTTATGTTCCCACCCTAAGGTTCTTACACCAGTGACACAATACGTTGCCTGCACATGTACCTCTGATTTATTTCACTTATGAGTATGTTGTCTAATTTTGACCATTTGCCTACAAAGGTTCCATATCTCTCCCTCTTTATAGCTGAGTAATATTCCATTGTATAAAAATGCCACAGTATTTTAATCTAGTCTTCTGTGGATGGACATTTTGGTTGCTTCCACAATTTAGCTATTACAAATTGTGCTGCTATAAACATGGGTGCACATATATCAGAGTGATATGATGCTTTCAGATCTTCTGGGAAAATACCCAGAAGGGGAATAGCTGGTTTGAATGGAACCTCTAGACCTAGTTGGCTGAGGAATCTCCAAACGGCTCTCCACAGTGGTTGCAACAGTCTGCATTCCCACCAGCAGTGTAATAGAGTCCCTATTTCTCCACATCCTCGCCAGCATCTGTTGTTGGATGACTTTTTCATACTGGCCAGTCTTACTGGGGTGAGATGGAATCTCAGCATTGTTTTCATTTGCATTTCTTGGATGACTAAGGATGTGGAACATTTTCTCATATATTCATTTGCCATTTGTATTTCTTTACCTGAGAAGTGTGTATTCATCTCAGATGCCCATTTCTGGATTGGGTCTTTGAATTTAGACAGGTACATGTTTTTTAATTCTTTGTATGTTCTAGATAGAAGACCTTTGTCTGAGGGACAGCCAGCTAGGATTTTTTCCCAATTTGTGGGTTTTCTTTTTACTTTCTTGGTGATTTCTTTAGAGGTGCAAAAACTTTTCAGAAGGATGAGGTCCCAGTTATTGATTCTTTGAAGTGTTTCCCTTGCTGTTTCATTTTTGTTCATGAACTCTCTGCCTACTCCTATGTCTTCAAGATTTTTACCTACTTTCTCTTCCAATATATTTAGAGTTTCTGTTTTAATATTGAGATCTGTGATCCATTTTGACCTGAGTTTGGTGCATGGTGATAGACTTAGGTCTATGTTCAGTTTTTGGCAAGAGGAAAGCCAGTTTTTCCAGCATGATTTATTAAACAGGTCATCCTTTTTCCAGTGAGTTTGGTTGGCCCCTTTGTCAAATATTAGGTGGCTGAGTGTGTTTTTCATTGTGGTTAGATCTTCCAGTCTGTTCCATTGATCTTCAGGTCTTTTTTTTTTAGCCAGTACCAAGTTGATTTTATTACAGTAGCTTTGTAGTATAATTTCAGGTCAGGGATTGTGATTCCACCTGACTTGTCCTTGTTGCCCATGATAGCTTTTGCTATTCTGGGTCCCTTCTGGTTCCAGATTAATTTAAGCATATTTTCTCTAGATCTGTGAGGTATGCTAATGGTAGATTAATGGGAATTGCATTGAATTGGTACAACAGTTTTGGTAGTATGGCCATTTTCACAATATTGGTTCTTCCTAACCATGAGCAGGATATGATTTTCCATTTCTTGAAATCCTCTTCGATCTCTTTTTTCAGAGTACTGTAGTTTTCACTGAATGAATCGTTCACATTTTTGTTAGATTGATTCCTAAGTATTTCAATTTCTTGGATGCTAGTGTAAAGGGTATTGTTTCCTCAATTTCTCTCTCAGTCTGTTTGTTCTTTGTGTATAGGAATGCTATTGATTTTTGGGTGTTGACTTTGTATCCAGCGATGCTGCTGAATTTGTCAATTAATTCCAGAAGTTTTCTTGTGGAGTTTTTGGGGTCCTCCATGCATAGTATCATGTCATCTGCAAATAGTGATAGTTTAACTTCTTCCTTTCCTATCCTTATTCCTTTTATTTCTTTCTCTTGTCTAAATGCTCTGGCTAATGCTTCCAGAATTATGTTGAATAGGAGTGGTGACAATGGACATCCTTGTCTTGTTCCTGGCTTTAAAGTGAAAGTTTTCACTTTTTGTGCATTTAGTATGATCTTGGCTGTTGGTTTGTCATAGATGGCTTTGATCAGATTGAGGTAGAGGCCATCTATTCCTATTTTTTCTAGGATTTTCAATATGAATGCATGTTGGACTTTTTCGAAAGCCTTTTCTGCATCTATTGAGATGATCATGTGATTTTTGTCTTTGACTGTATTAATATAGTGCATTACATTAATTGATTTGTGAATATTGAACCATCCCTGCATTCCTGGAATGAATCCTACCTGGTCATGGTGTATAATTTTCCATATGATTCACTGTAATCTATTTGCCAATATTTTGTTGAGTATCTTTGCATCTATGTTCATTAGAGAGATTGGCCTGTAGCTCTCTTTCTTGGTTGGGTCCCTCTCTGGTTTTGGTATCAGTATAATACTTGCCTCCAGAAATGTGTTGGGGAGAGTTGCTTCCTTTTCGATTTCTTTGAAGAGTTTGAGGAGAGTTCGCATTAGATCTTCTCTAAATGTTTCATAGAATTCTGCTGTGAATCCATCAGGGCCTGGGCTTTTCTTTTTTGGTAAGTTTTTAATAACATTTTGTATCTCATTAATTGATATTGGGTTGTTCAGGATTTTTATGTCTTCCTGATTCAATTTTGGCAATTTGTACCTTTCTAGGAATCTGTCCATTTCTTCTGTATTTTCTTTTTTTTTTCTTTTTTTCTTCCTTTTTTTTTTTTGCGGTACTGGGATTTGAACTCAGGACCCTGCGCTTGCTAGGCAAGCACTTATTCCACTGAGCTATATCCCCAGCCCTCTTCTGTATTTTCTATCCTATGAGAATACAGATTTTCAAAGTAGGTCTTAATGATCTTTTGGATTTCTCTTGGATCTGTAGTGACTTCATCCTTTTCATTCCTTATTACATGAATTTGAGATCTTTCCCTTCTTTTTTTGATAAGGTTGGATAGGGGTTTATCAATTTTCTTTATTCTTTCAAAGAACCATCTCTTTGATTCACTAATTTTTTGTAGAGTTTTCTTTATCTCAATTGCATTAATTTCTGCCCTGAGTTTTATAATCTCCTCCTTACTCTGGGCTTTTGGTTTGGCTTGTTGCTCTTTTTCTAAGAGTTTGAGGTGTATCATTAGGTTATTTATTTGCTCTCTTTCTATTTTCTTTGTATATGAGTTCACTACTATAAATTTCCCTCTGAGTACTGCTTTCATTGCATCCCACAGATTCCGGTAGGTTGTACTTGCGTTTTCATTTATTTGTAGGTAGTTTTTAATTTCTTCTTTAACTTCTTGTGTGACGCATTGTTTATTCAGGAGGTTGTTGTCTAATTTCCAAGTGTTTGTGCGGTTTTTGGAGTTCCCTTTGTCATTAATTTCCAGTTTCATTGCACTGTGATCAGATAATATGCATGAGATAACTTCAATTCTTTTGCAGTTAGGTAGATATGCTCTATGGTCTAGGATGTGGTCAATTTTAGAGAAAGACCCATGTGCTGCTGAGAAAAATGTGTATTCTGATGTTGTGGGGTGGAACACTCTGTATACATCTACTAAGTCCATTTGTTCACACTTTTGGTTCAGGTCTGTTATTTCTTTGGTGAGTTTCTGTCCAGTTTACCTGTCTCTCTGCGTCAGAGGGGTGTTTAGGTCCCCCATTAAAATAGTGTTATTAGTTAGTTGATTTTTCACGTTTGTTAAGACTTGAGTTGTAAAGTTTGGTGCTCCATTCTTTGGTGCATAAATATTTAGGATTGTTATCTCTTCCTCTTGCAGCTTTCCCCTAACTAGTGTGTAATGGCCTTCTTTATCTCTTTTGATGGTTTTTGGCTTGAAGTTTACCTTCTCTGCAAACATAATAGCTACCCCTGCTTTTCTCTGGGGACCTGTTGCATGGAGAGTTGTTTTCCATCCTTTAACTTTCAGCCTGTGGATTTCCTTTTGAGTAAAATGTGTTTCCTATATAAAGCATATTGTTGGATTGTGTTCCTAATGCACTCTGCCAATCTTTTCCTCTTGACTAGTGAATTGAGGCCATTTACATTAATGGTTATAATGGTTATATGTTGGCTTATTCTAGTCATGTTATTTACCTGTTGTTGTTTTCCTTCTTTTGCTGAATGTTTACTTGTTCTGTTTAGGGGATTATTTCTATCATTGTTCTTGGGATGGTGGTCTCTTTTTTCTCTGTCTAGAATATCTTTTAGTGCTTTTTGCAATGCTGGTTTGGCTCTCATGAAGTTCTTCGTCTTGGAAATACTTCATTTCTCCATTGAATTTGAAGGATAGTTTTGCAGGATACATCAGTCTGGGTTGGAAGTTGTTTTGTCTCAGAATCTGTAATATCTCGCTCCAAGCTCTTCTTGATTTCATGGTTTCCGTTGAGAAGTCTGCTGTGATTCTGATGGGCTTTCCTTCATAGGTGATCTGTTTCTTTTCTCTAGCAGCTTTTAATATTGTGTTCTTTTCTGGATATCTGGGATCTTGACTATTATGTCTCTGTGTGGTTTTCTTTGGATTATGGATCGTTGGGGTTCTATATACCTCGATTAACTGTACTTCAGTATCTTTTACCTTGTTTGGAAAATTTTCTGTTATTATTTCAGCAAATATTCTTTTTATATCATTTTGGTGGTCTCCTGCTGTTTCACTGACTCCTATTACTCAAATATTATTTCGTTTTGCCTCATCTTGCAGCTGTTGGATTGATTTTTCTTGGGTCTTTGATGATTTTATGAGATCCTTCCTTTCACACTCATAAGCTGCCATGCTGTCTTCAAGGTCTGAAATTCTATCTTCGGTTTCATTTTAGTGGTTTTGCAAGCTTTCAATGAAAGTTTTCAATTCCTGGCAATGTCTTTGGGCCTGTTTCATTCTTCGCAATTCATTCCTAAATTGCTCTTGTAACGTTTCCATTTATTTCCTACTTTCTTCTAATCTTTTATCTATTTCTTCTCTATGTGTACGGAACATTTCTTCCATTATAGTTTTCAGTGCATTTTTTGTCTGAGAGATTATTGCAGGTATGTGGCTTATTTCTGCTTTAAGCTCTTCTATGGCCTGTTGGAGTTGTTTCATTGTTTTGGATGCAATTGTTTCAAAGTTTGCAGGTATGTGGCTTCCTAGTTCCCCTGTATCTTCACATTCAGGATTTGTTCTGGGTGGGGTTGAGTTTTGAGACTGCGTTTTGTTCTTCTGTCTTCCCATTTTTGGGTATCAGATTCGAAATATTGAACAATAAATTACCCAGGCAGTTCACTAGGCAAGGATCTGTGGCAAAGGCTGCTCCAATGACTCCTTCTCTTCAGGAGAATGTCCCTTAAGCTTTCTGCTGAGATTTCCGCTCAATAGGCTGCTCATATGCTGCTTTGTGTCCCGAGCTACTCCCTACCCAGAGACCTGGCTGGGGCGCATAAACAGCTCACCTCGCCGGGGACTGTGCTGGCAGGGGGTCGCTCAGGTGTTCATCCCTGGGTGGAGCTCCTCCCCCACTCAAAAAACCGGTCGGCGTGCCCAGCCAGCTCTTCCTTCCCAGGGTCTGTGCAGTCAGTTGTGCTGCTCGGATGTCCCTCGCTGTGCGGAGCTTCTCCCCAACTCAAAAATCCGGTCAGGGCACCCAATCAACTCACCCTGGGATCGTGCATCAGGAGATCCCTAAACTGCTAATATGTCGTGCCTTGCCCATGATACGCCACTCCCCTGTGCTTCTCCACCTCCTCGGCATTCTCACAGGAGCTGCCGAACGCAGGCGCCACAGTGCCCACTCTCCGGCCGAGGATGGCACCGGCTGCGGGGGTGGGGATCTGAGCAGGACCCCAGTCTGCAGCCTGGATTAGCTCAATCTCCCCGAGAAGTTAGGTCTCCCAGACTGCCCTGCTCCGCTGCCGCCAAAAATTTCTGGCCACAGCTGCCTCTGAGCCATTCAGGGTCAGGAGATGGGAGGGTCCATCCCACTGCGATCGCCCTTGGGGGTACGTGGACTAGCCACCACCCAAGCGCAGCGCAGATCGCCTTGGGCACCCAGCTCTCAGGGCCTGCCCACTGCTCACCGTGGCAAATCCAGCCGACCCATTAATGCTCAGGCAACACAGAGCAACACGTTCAGTTAGAATTTCGCAGCCGCGGACCCAGCACCTGCACGCAAGAGATCTGTCTCTGGGAGAATTTCCCTCTGCCGCTCACCTGGTTGCCATCTTCCCAGAAGTTTGTAGGTATTTTTTAATTTCTTCTTTAACTTCTTGTGTGACTCACTGGCTCTTCAGGAGGTTGTTGTCTAATTTCCAAGCGTTTATGAGGTTTTTGGAGTTCTCTTTGTCATTAATTTCCAATTTCATTGCACTGTGGTCAGATAATATGCATGGGATAACTTCAATTCTTTTGCATTTAGATAGATATGCTCTATGGGCTAGAATGTGGTCAATTTTAGAGAAAGACCCATGTGCTGCTGAGAAAAATGTGTATTCCGATGTTATGGATTGGAACACTCTGTATACATCTACTAAGTCCATTTGTTCACACTTTTGGTTCAGGTCTGTTATTTCTTTGCTGAGTTTCTGTCTAGTTGACCTGTCTTATTGCATCAGAGGGGTGTTTAGTTCCCCTATTACAATAGTGTTATTAGTTAGTTGATTTTTCACGTCTGTTAAGATTTGACTTGTAAATTTGGTGCTCCATTGTTTGGTGCATAAATGTTAAGGATTTCCTCTTGCAGCTTTCCCTTAACTAGTGTGTAATGGCCTTCTTTATCTCTTTTGACGGTTTTTGGTTTGAAGTTTAAATTATCTGCAAACATAATAGCTACCCCTGCTTTTTTCTGGGGACCTGTTGCATGGACAATTGTTTTCCATCCTTTAACTTTCAGCCTGTGGATTTCCTTTTGAGTAAAATGTGTTTCCTGTATACAGCATACCGTTTGATTGTGTTCCTTAATCCACTCTGCCAATCTTTTCCTTTTGACTTGTGAATTGAGGCCATTTACATTAATGGTTATATGTTGGCTTATTCTAGTCATGTTATTTACTTGTTGTTGTTTTCCTTCTTTTGCTATCTGTTTACTTACTTTTTCTGTTTAAGCTTCCTTTCTATTGTTGTTCTTGCGATTGTGGTCTATTTTTTCTCTGTGAAGAATTTCTTTTAGTGCTTTTTATAATGTTGGTTTGGCACTCATGAAGGTCTTCAGTTGTTCTTTGTCATGAAAATATTTTATTTCTCCATTGAATTTGAAGGATAGTTTTGCAGGATGCATCTGTCTGGGTTAGAAGTTGTTTTATCTCAGAATCTCAAATGCCTTGCTCCAAGCTCTTCTTGATTTCATGGTTTCTGTTGAGAAGTCTGCTGTGATTCTGATGGGCTTTCCTTTATAGGTGATCTGTTTCTTTTTTCTAGCTGCTTTTAATATTGTGTTCTTTTGCTGGATATCTTGGATCTTGACTATTATACGTCTGGGTGTGGCTTTATTTGTGTTATGTTTTGTTGGGGTTCTATATGCTGCGTTTAACTGCACTTCAGTATCTCTTACCATATTTGGGAAGCTTTCTGCTATTATTTCAGCAAATATTCTTTTTATATCATTTGTGTTGCCTTCTGCTGCTTCATTGATTCCTATTATTCAGATATTATTTCTTTTTGCCTCATCTTGGAGCTGTTGGATTAATTTTTCCTTGATCCTTGATTACTTAAGAGATCCTTCCTTTCATGGTCCCTAGCTGCCATGTTGTCTTCAAGATCTGAAATTCTACCTTCAGCTTCACTGAAGTGGTTTTGCAAGCTTTCATGGAAGTTTTCAATTCCTGGCAATCTCTTTGAATCTGTTTCATGAGTTATAATTCATTCCTAAATTGTTCAAGTAGTGTTTCCATTTGTTTCCTATGTTCTTCTATTCCTTTATCTGTTTCTCCTCTATATGTGCACAGCATTTCTTCCATTATTATTTTCCCTTCATTTTTTGCCTGAGAGATTATTTTTGCTTTAATCTCTTCTACAGCCTGATGGAGCTGGTTCTTTATTTCAGATGTGATCATTTCAGAAACTGCAGGTATGTGGCTTCCTAGTTCTCCTATATCGGTTTCCTGGACTTGTTCTGGGCGGGGTTGAGTTCTGTGGCTGTGTTTTGCTCCTCTGTCTTGTCATTTTGGATATCAGATGAAAAGTGCTGAGCTACACACTACCCAGAAAGCTGATAAATGACTCTAGCAATCCTAGTTTACCTGGATATCAAACTTATCCCCTGAAGTTAGCTGACCATGAAGCACTGGGCCCAGGAACCCCAGACGATTGCTGAGGTGCCAGGCTCAGAGCCTACCTGCGATGGTGGGGGAAAGTTGTCATGCCAGGCAGTGCACCGGCATGGGCCTTACCCGTCAAAGTTCTGCTGCGAACCCTGCTCTACTGTCACTGTGAAGCTGGGCTCCCTCTCTGCGGGAAACTTTGGGAAAGTCTCACAGGTGCTGCCACTCTGGTGGAGTTTATTCACCCGGCTAGAGTCTCGCGGGAAAAGCTGCTCCCAGAGCTCCACTGAGCTGATCTGGCTGTCTGCAGGAAAGTGTCCCAGAAGTGGGCGCTCTAATGGTGCCAAAGGCGGGACAGAGCACTGTGTACCTTGGAGAAGCTGCTCTTGTAGCTCTACCGGGCTGGTCTGGCTCTCTGTGGGAAAGTCTCATGGGCATGGACTGTCTAATGGCGCCCAGGGCCAGGCAGAGCACAGTGTATCTCAGAGAAGTTGCTCCCATAGCTCTGCCAAGCTGGTCTGGCTCTCTGTGAGAAAGTGGCATGGGCACAGGCACTCTAATGGTGCCCAGGGCTGGGGAAAGCATGGTGTACCTCGGAGAAGCTGCTCCCATAGCTCTGCTGAGCTGGTCTGGCTCTCTTGTAGTTTTCTTAAGTTAGGTAATTTAACACTGATGTTAAGGATGCTCTAGGAAATGTCAATTCCTCTGCAATGCTTTCTAGATGTAGCTGGCTGTCTTTGGGTCTATCCCAAGGTCTCATCCACTCTATTAGAGAAGAGGAGTTGCTATTTGACTCAAGACCCAATCCTTTGTTACTGGACTATGGGGATGATTATAACCCCAGGTTGTCTTGATGTTGTCACAGAAAGGTGAATTGAGTACAAGAAGTATGGCATCCTAGCTAATGTACTACAATTACCAATAACAATATCATCTAACACAGTTTATAAACTGACAGTGTGTGATCACTGCTAATTTGGTTTCTCTAACCCTCAAAGCAAGATCTACAGTTATATAACAACATTTAACATAAACCAAGAATTTGTACTGAGTGAGTTTCCCCCTTGGCAGAATTATTTTATCTTGTGAAGAAGGGGAATTTAAGAGGGAGAGGGGACAAAAATATCAGTAACTGAAGAAAATATAGTGGATGGATGAAGGACAAAAGATGATCACTCAAACATTGGGAATCTGGAAAAGAGGGCAGAAGAGAAAGATAGAGGAAAAAGCAAAGAAATATAGAGGTCAACCCAAAAGATTATGGACAATTTTCACTCCTATGTAAATATTAGATAATCAACCATTGAGCAAAGAGAGAGACAGGACAGAGTAAACAAACCAAAAGTACAAGTCAAAGCTTAAATTACCACGGAAAGGTATATTAAGTATATTCATTTCTACCTTGCAGTTGCCTAAAATAGTTGTTTTTCTTTATTCACGGTTTGCCTTGCATGATTTCTATTTGCCTTAATCAATACTTGTCTCAAAACATTAGATATAAATTTCCAGAAATAAATAAATGATATGCTTCAGGTAACCTTTAATAGAATACATTTTTACAATTGTTATATTTTATTATTCTTTATCTTTTATAATCCCTTAATTATGTACAGTCTTTTTTAGGCTGTTGCAGTTTTGATCTTGAATGGTCAGCAAAGTCCCACAGGTTATAGGTATGGTAATCAGCCTGTGGCACTATCAGAAGGTGGAGGAACCTTTAGGAGGCAGGGGCTAGCGGAAGGAAGTGAATCATTTACATCACGCCCTTGAAAGTAGTGCTGGAACTGTAGCCTTTTGCAGTGTCTGTCTTTGCTTTCTGGTTACTATGAGGTGAATACGCCTCCTATGCTACATGTTCCCACTGTGATATACTGTAATGTCACAGGCCGAAAGCCACAGGGCTAAGTGATTATGAGCTGAAATTTCTGAAACTATCTGTCAAAATAAGCTTTTACTCTTTTAAACTAATTTATCTCAAGTATAGTTTCAGTAATAAAAATAAAAAATATAGGCACTCGTGGAATGGATGTAGCATTGACTTTTCAAATTTTTGCACTTCTTTTATATGCTTCAGCTCCACATGACTGCCTCCCATTCCTTCCACCAAAAAGCCCTCCTCCAGCTAGCTTTATATCAAGTTCTACCCCATGTTCAAGGTAGAGTTTGACTATTACTATTTTAATGAAGTTTTAGCTAATGTTTGTCCCATTCTAAACAAAACTTGTACTTATTTAAGACACATTTTATTGTACTTCCAGAACAACATATTTTCTTTCATTAAAATTATTGGCATACGTGTGTCATAATTAAATTTGAAGTTCCTTGAGGATAAAAATTATATCTCACTTTGTTTTTTTTTCCTCTCAACAGTGAGTACAATGTCCTGAATAAAGAATATTTATAAAAAATGCATACTTGTTAAAAAATAAATGTTTGAGTCCAGTTTTGATGAGTCCAGATCTACTGAGTCCAGCTTTGCTGAGTCCAACTCTAATGTATCCCACATTAAAATATCCCCCCAAATATTTCTTTGATCTTGGCTTGGATACCCATAAGGATATGTAAAACCTTTTGCTACATTTAAATTTTATTTATACCTCCAAATTATCATTAAAATACTACATATTACATTATAAAAGTATAAAATGATCAAATACCATACAAAACCAATTTTTCAGGGTTAAATTTAATGATTAATTATAAGTATGACATAAATATATAATATTTTAAACATTCTAGGAAAATGGAAAGAAGTTATTCTATGGGTGCCTTTATCTTTAACAGATGCCATCTCCTAAAACTGCAAGTATGGAGCCGGGGATATAGTTCAGCGGCACAAGTGCCTGCCTGGCAAGCTCAGAGTCCTGAGTTTGATTCTCAGTACAAAATAAATAAATAAATAAATAAATAAATACAACTGGAAGTATGTACTTCACCAATACTACTTACTGAATCATAGTTGTCAAGCACCTACTCATATAGCAGGGTTATAGTCATTGTAAAATCAATGAGTAAATTGTACTCAGAAATTACTTTCCTGAAAAAGACCCCACATTTTTCTATAGAATATAACATTTTTCCCTTCATCTAATCTTGTTAGTCTCACTTTAATAGTGCAAAACCAACTTCCATGAATTTAAACATTTGTCAACTCTATTTATAAACATTGATTAACATCATAAAGACCACTGAAAAGAAATACTTTTATTTTTTCAGTGAAAAGAGAATCATATAACATGTAGTTTCAATAATCAAATTTAGGCATATTCTAAAGCAAAATACTTAATAATTTTAGTTGTATTTGCTATTTGCAAATCATGATGTTGCCCAGCCTTTTGTGTGCTTTTTTTTTCTTTTTTCTTTTTCTTTTTTGTAAATCAAGCTACATGATTTTATATGTGCTCCTGACAGAATCAAAGTAATACTGAGGGTGTACTTCTAAAATACTTACTTTCTGAACGTTAGGCTGAAAACACAATATTTTCTTTCTTGGGATGATCAAAGTTTCTTTGCAATGTGTTTTTACTGGCAGATATGGTGGGAAAATGGTTGTTTCCCAGATATAGATATTTTGCAGTAGCTTAAGACCTTGATTAATTTTGGGGTTAACTTAAATAAATGTTATAGTGAGTCTTTCCTTCCAATCAAAGGAAAGCCTCCTTATCTGTTTGATTCCATGTGCATTTCTGTGGCCTGAGAAAAACTTAAAAGTGCTTGACAGAAAACTAATGAAAAACTTCCTAGAGATCATATGTTCAGCAGGAAGCCACCAAACTGCCACGATGTTCTGGAAAAGCACATAACTGAACGTCGCACCAATGACTCTTGTCTCCTTTGTATTTGACTACTTAGAATAACTTGAGGATTAGTGAAAATCTTAATATTTTTCTCTAGATGTTTATAACCTATTGAGTTTATAATAACTTTTTGATCCATCTGATATGATGAGATGTTTTAATTGCTGTCATATTATTAATAACACACTGCCAAGTAATTAATAACAAAATTCATGGAATTACTCTTATGTTTCTTATACTCTTAATAAACCACTCTTAAGTACAATAAGTCCATAAGTTTGATACTGTTATTGTCAACATTTTATAGATTAGTGAATGGAAATATAAGTTGAGGAGAAAGATTAATCAAATCATTATAGAAATGTATATTATGTACATATTCATTATATATACTTTAAAACTATACTAATGTATACAGAAAGTATGCAAATATGCATATTGTGTATATACATTGTGATTATATATAATTATACTAGTTATTAAGTAGCATATAGAAAAGTATAGAATATGCTGAAAATGTATAGCAGAGATCTGGGGATTAGGAAAATCTTCTCCAAGGAATGCATTAGCACTATCAGTATGGTAGGGAGTAGTTACTCTCTAACTAGAGTAAAGACTTTAGTATATGTGACCCAAAAGTTCTAACTAATAACTGAGTTAACTACGAACATTAGAAGGAATAGTTACACTTGTAGACTTCAGTTATATTACAAGGTAAATGGATGAGCTTGGGATGGTCATTGAAATCCCTTTAATAGTCCATTACACTTGTAATTGTCTTCACCCTACTTTAAAATGGGTAAGATATTACAAGCCTTTTTTTAAGTCCAAATTTAGGGGCACAGTGGACATCAGTGGCTGGTCCACAGGAAACCTGCTTAATGTGATGGAGTCAAAATGCAATCTATATACATTTTCTGCTATTTCTTTAAGTATCAAACTATTGTTTATTTTAAGTGATGTTTGATTGTTTGTTTAGAAGACAAATGGGTTTTATGAATTTAATAACGTTTTTGGAAAAATTAATAAAGGTTCTTTCATTCAAATACCTCAAAAATATTTGCCAATACAGAGATAAGTATAAATTTGACAAATTCTTATTTTCTTCTACTTCATTTTGTTTTCCCATGACCATAAATTCACAAAACATACTTATAGGACTGAATGGAAACAATTTCTCATCTTCTTAAAATAGTCACAAAACCTTTAGGTTGGCACATTTTTCCCACTTTTGCTTCATGATTAATCAAAATAAACAGCTCTCAAGTCCAGTGAATATATGCACCATTGGCACGGTGTTCATGTGTTGCTCTTCATTCATGATTTCACCTTTCTGCTTCAGAAATTCCATCGTACTCCCCAGAGAGATCAGAAACACTTGTGAATCACTTGAAAAATAAAATTTAACAAACCCCCAAAGCAAGGAAAATAACAAGAAAGATGATATCAGCAGCCCAGAGGGAAGCACAGGCTACCAATTTGATCGTTTCCCTGCTAGCAAGTGCAGCATTGTCCTCATGAAATAACTTGAAATTCACATGGGAACCATATAATAAAAAGCTCCAAATAAATATTAATTGTATTTATTTTAAGGAGAACAAACAATGATGCAGAATTTCAAAACAAGATAATGGGAAATTAACAAGGGTTGTTATAGTGCATATTGTTACCTTCAAATTAGTTGCTCAGATTACAAATTGCATGCAAATTTTTTTTGGGGGGGGTACTGGGGATCGAACTCAGGGCCCTGTGCTTGCTAGGCAGGCGCTTATTCCACTGAGCTATATCCCCAGCCCTGCATGCAAAATTGCTGAAAGAATATAAGCACAAATAATTCACTTAAATGAGTAGAAATTAGTACTATAATGATCTTCACTATCTTGTGTATATATGTACATATATATTTTCTTTTCTTCTTTCCTCCTTTCCCCAATCCCAGTTGTTCTTTCATTTTGAGTAAATTCTTTCCTTTCATAATACCTATTGTATGCTTTCACCTTATTTACTTTTTCAATTCTTACACTTGGGAGACAACCCACTGTTTTCACATGTGAGTCTGATTTATTGGCCTTAAGAGTATGGCCTCTATTTGCCTTTATTTACCTAAAAAGCACAAGTTTATCTTTCTTTAGATCAAGTAGTACTCCACTGAATAAAACATCATTTCTTTTTATCCATTGAATTTTTATCCATGATGGGCATTTTTGTACTTTCCAAGATTTGGCTATCAAAAATTGGGTTGCTATAAACATTGGTGCACATATATTTTTGTGGTTTGATGATTTAATCCTTTTGGGAAAATAACCCAGGACATACCTGGGTCAGACGGGAACTCTGATCCTACTTTGTTAAGAAATCTCCACACTGATCTCCACAGTGGTTATAGGAGTCTACATTTCCACCAACAGAAGAGAAGGATTCTTTTTCCCCAACAGCTTCACCAACATTTGTTATTGATGCTGTCATTCTTCTTTGAATGAGATGGAATCTCAGTGTTGCTTCAGTTTGCATTTCTTCAATGAGCAATTATGTTGAACATTTTTTCATATATTTATTTGTCATTTGTATTTTTTCATCTGAGAAGTGTATATTCATCTCAGATGGCCATTTTGGGATTAGGTTTTTGAATTTGGGGGGCCTGATTTTTTTTCCAGTTCTTTATATGTTCTAGATAGGAGTCCTTTGTCTGAGGGACAATAGGCTGAAAACTTTCACACTCTGTGGGTTTTCTTTTCACTCTGTTGGTGATTTATGTGAAGCATAAAAGCATTTCAATAAGATTTCATTCTAGTTGTCAATGGTTTGAATTACTCCCTGTTCAGTTTGGGTTTTGTTCATGAGCTCTCTGCCTACTCCTAGTTTTCAAGATTGCTATCTAATTTCTCTGCCAATAGATGTAGTGTTTCTGTTTTAATATTTAGATCTTTCATCCATTTTGACTTTAGGTTAGAGAACAGTGACAGACATGGGTCTAGTTTTAGTCTTCAACATGTGGAAAGCCAGTGTTTAAAGCACATTTATTAAGGAGGTGATTTTTCTTCTAGTGAACAGGTTTGACCCCTTTGGTAAAGATAATGCAGGTGAATGTGTCTGTATCTGTGCTGCATATTCTGATCTGTTACACTGAATCTAAGGTTTATTTTCTTGCCACATTCTTGCTGACTTTATCACAGTGGCTTTGTAGCAAATTTCAAGTCAAGGATGATGATGCCAACTGTCTTGCCTGTGTTGCCTAGGATTGCCTTTGCTCTTCTAGGTCTCTTCTGGTTCCACATGAATTTTAGGAATGTTTTCTCCAGATCTTCAAGGTATGCTAATGGTATTTTGATTGGGATTGCATTAAATCTGTATAAAATGTTTGGGAATATGTACATTTTCACAGTGTTGGTTTTTCCTATCCATGAGCAAGGAATATCTTTCCATTTTATGAAAACATCTTTGATATGTTTTTCAGACTACTGTGATTTTCAACATACAGATCTTTTACTTCCTTTGTTAGATTGATTAATAAGTATTTCATTTTTTTGAAGGCTACTGTGAAGGGAGTGGTTTCACTAATTTCTCTATCAGTGAGTTTGTTGTTGGTGTTCAGGAATGATACTGATTTTTTGTGTTGACTTTGTATCCAGCTTTGCTACTGATTTTGATTATTAAATCTATAAGTCTTGTAGTGGCCTTTTTTGGTCTTCTATGTAGAGTATCATGTCACTTCTGCATAATGATAATTTAACTTCTTCCTTTCTCATCCTTATTCCTTTTATTTGTCTCTCTTGACTCATTGGTCTGGCTACAGTTTCCATAACTATATTGAATATTAGTGATTATAATAGACCTCCATATCTTGTTCCCGATTTTAGACTGAAAGCTTAATTTGTGTTCCATTCAGTGTGATGTTGGCTGTTTGTTATAGATGTCTTTTATCAGATTTAGCTAAAGGCCATCTATTCTAAATTTCTATACTTTTATCAAAGATGAGTGTTGGACTTTATCAAAAAGCTTTTTCTGCATTTACTGAGATGATCATGTGATTTTTTTCTATGGCTCTGTACATATGCTATATTAGGTGTATTGATTTGTGTATATTGAAACGTTTTTGCATTGCTGGGGTGAATAACACTTGGTTATGATATATAATTTTATTTTCTTGGAGATTTGATACATTTGGTTTCCTTGTATATTATTGAGGATTTTTGCACCTATGTTTGTTAGGGAGATTGGCCTGTAGTTCTCTGTTTTGTTGAGTATTTCTCAAGTTTTAGTATCAGGGTAATGCTTGACTCCAGGAATCAGTTAAGGAGAATTTGCTTCCATTTCAATTTCATTAAAGATTTTGATGAGCATTGGTATTAAATCTTCTCTAAATATCTTATAAAATTCACCTGTGAATCCATCAGCACCTAGGCTTTCTTTGTTGTTAATGTTATAATTATATTTTCAATTTCATTAAATGATAGTGGATTATTCAAAATTTTTATATCTTCTTGATTCAGATTTTGTACTTCACGTTTCTAAGAATCTGTCCGTTTCTTCAGATTTTTCATCCCATGAGAGTAACAATTTTCAAATTAAGTATTAATAACCTTCTCAATTTCCACAAGATCTGCAGTGATTTCACCATTTTCATTCCTCACTGCATGAGTGTGAATTATTTCTTTCCTTTTTGTGATAAGGTTGGCTAGCACCTTATCAGTTTTATTTATTTTTTTCAAAGAACCAACTCTTGGATTCATTAAATCTTTGTATTATTTTCTTATCGTCAATCAAATTAATTTCTCCTCTGATCTTTTTAATGTCTTTCCTTCTATGGGGGTTGGGCTTGGTGTGATTTTATGTTTTTTAGAAGCTTGAGGTTCAGCATTAGGCTGTTTATTTCTGCTCATTTTGTTTTCCCAAGGTGACACTTCGCCACTATAAATTTTACTCTTAGCACTTCTTTCACCGAGTGCCACAGGTTCTGTTAAATTCTATTTGCATTTTGATTTGATTGTAGATATTGTTTCATTTCTTCTTTAATTTTGTCTGTGACCTATTGGTTGTTCAAGAGGGTGCTATTTAATTTCCATTTATGGATTTTTTGCCATTTCTTTTGATATTATTTCCAAATTCATTACACTATAGTCATATAATAAGCATGGGCTAATTTCAGTTCCTTTGTATTTACTTAACCATGTTCTATGAGCTAGTGTATGATATATTTTTTAAAATGTCCCATGTGGGCTGGGGATATAGCTCAGTGGAATAAGTGTCTGCCTGGCAAGTGCAAGGTCCTGAGTTTGATCCATGGTACCATAAAAAAAAAGTCCCCTATGCAGCTGAGAAGAATGTGTATTCTGATCTTGTTGGGTGGAACAGTCTGTAAATATCTGCATAATACATTTGTTCACAGTTTTTATTTAGTTCTGTTATTTCTTTACTGATTTTTTGTCTAGTTGATCTAACTCTTTGTAAAAAATGTGTATTATGGCCCCATTGTAATTTTGTTATTGCCTGTTGACTTTTTGCATGTCTATTAATGTTTTTATTATGTAGTTGAGTGAATTTGCATTTCTTCTGTTAATATTTGTCTTATGTAGCTGGCTGCACCTGTATTTGGTGCATATAAATTTAAGATTATTATCTCTTCCTTGAATTTTTGTACTAACAAGTATGTAATGACCTTCTTTATCACTTTTAACCATTCTTGGTTTCAAGTTCACATCATCTGCAAACAGAATAGCTACCCCTTCTTATTTCTGTGTTCCTGTTGCATGGATTACTGTTTTTTATCCTTTGATTTTCAGTCCATGAGGTTTTCTTTTAGTTAAATGTGGTTTTTGTAAGCAGCATGTGATTGGATCTTATTTCTTGATACATTTTTCCAATCTTTTTTTAAATTGGTGAATTGAGGACATTTACAATGATGTTTATACCTGATGTGTATTTGCTTAACTTTGTCATGTTATTTTCCTGCTGTTAGTTTCCTGATTTACTCCTGTTTCATAGCTTTCCCTGGCTTGTCATTTTTTTGATGTTGGAATTGTGGTGTTTTAATCTCTGTCTAGAACATCTTTCAGTCTCCTTGTAGGGTTCATTTTGTGTTCATGAATTTCTTAGTTTGTTCTTTGTCATGTAAGTGTTTCATTTCTCCATTAATTTTGAACAACAGTTTTGCAGGTACATCAATCTGGATTGGAAATTATTTTCATTCTGGGCTTAAAATACTTTAGTCCAAGCTCTTGTTTACTTCACTGTTTGTGTTGAGAAATCAGTCATGATTCTAAGGTGCTTTCCTTCATAAGTGATCTGCATTTGTTTCACTAACAGCTTTTAATATTCTGTTTTTGTACTGAATTTCTGGGATATTCATCATATGTCTGGGTGTAGATTTATTTTGGTCATGGCTGTGGTTATGGTTTGTGCCTGCATGTCCCCCCAAATCCTCGTGCAGTCATGAGGTGGGCTTATAGATTTATGATTGACTTATGGTCCAATGTTCAAATTATGGACGTGAGTGCTACACCTACCCTGGTGCGGGTAATTGGCATTACAAGATAAGTGAGGGAAAGATGCTGCTTACCACCACTCCTCCCTTTTGCTCTTGTTGCCTTTTCTGTCTTTGGCCACCATGAAGAGTTGCTCTCTGCCATATGCCGCTCTTCCTTGATACCTATTAAGTATGGACTGAAACCACCACAAATTGTGAGCTAAGTAAACCTTTTCTTCCTTAATTCTGGGTGTCAGGTTTTTGTATCAGTAAAAAGAGAAAAGTAACCAAGACAGAATTTGGTACCAGAGAAGTGAGGTTATTGCTGTGAGTATACCTGAACATGTGGTTCAAGAGCCTTTGGAAATGGTTTATGGGAAGTATCTGGAAAGATACAGAGATGTAGCCTGAAAGAGTGAAATTGGAACACCTTTGGCTGTTTTGTGTGGGAGATTCTAGTCAGAGCTCAGAAGACCAGAAGGCTGATAGAAATCCTACTGTTAAAGACCAGGTTTGGGAGTTTCTGCTGGAAAGAAGGACTGCACTGGTTGTTGGACTCCAGGTGATGCATGTTATGGCTTGACAGAAAGTTTATCTGCATTTTTCTTGTGTTCACAGATTTTGACTGAGACTGATATTAAGGGTGGTAGACTAATTAATCTGGCAAAAGAAATTTCAAGGCAGTCAACTGTTGAGACAATAGCATGGCTGTTTTGGGGGGCTTTCTGCCAGATTTATGTTGCAAATCAAGGGTAAAGAGCCCAGCAGAGTGATTTAAAATGTTGTGAATTAGGCCAGAAAGGAAGCTCTTATAAAGCTATGGACTGCAAAGATAAGGCTGCGGAGATCTCCATTCCTGAGAAAGAACCTGAGAATGGAAAAGGTGGCCTGAAGGCATCACAAGAAGCAGCATGTCTCCACCCCTTACAGCCTCAAAACTGCAAAGGTGAAAGATTTAGCTTTGAGAAGGAGGCCACAGAGCACCAAGTTCCTGAATGGTGGCAGTATATAGAATTTGTTCCTAAGAACTGGATTCAGAGTACCCAGCAATCCAGGTACTCAATTCCTATAGCAAAAGAGGAAAAGCCTGGCTACTGCTCCAGCTGGCAGCAGACTTTAACACCATCCACATGGCACTGGTTTTACGTGCATGCAGAATGCGAGCTCTGAAGTTAAAAAGGCTTCCGTCTTGATTTCAGAAAACCTGGGAGGTCAGGCAGTGTGCTCCTGAGAGGGCAGTGTACAAGGCTCTGAGTGAGAAGCCTACCGTGCAGTGGAGACTTCAGAAGTTTTGAAAAGCCAAGAACCTGGATTGTCTAAGGAAAGCTGAAAGGAGGGTGTCTTGGTTACTCTTCACTCATTGCTGAGACAAAACACCCAACGCCCAAAATGAAGGAAGGAAAGGTCTGTTTAGGTTAGAGTTTCTGGAGGTCTCAGTCCATACTTGGCTGGTTCTGAGGCACATAGAAGAGGGCTACAGTTCGTGGAGGCAGAGCACAGACAAAAACCAGAGCAAAAAGGAGGAATGGCTAGCAAACAGCCTCTTTTTTCCCTTACATTGTAAACAGGCTAACCCCACCCAGGGGTCCTATAACACATAATCTCCATGCCCTCCTCTTCCACAGGATCAGGATGTACACAAAGTAAGCACTTTGGCTTCCTGCTGAGTCACTCAGCCAAACCTCGAGACTCACCAAGTTGACACAATGTATCAACCATAACAATCCACCCCTTGTCAACTTGGCAACCAGACACATTTCTTTAAACCAGTTTCCAGATACAAAGACATTATACTACATTAGAATCATAACATTTTGCCCCCGAAAGATTCATGCACATCCCTTTATGAAAAAGGCATTTAGTCCATCTGCAAGAGTTGCCAGATTCCAGTTTCAGCACTGCTAAAAAGTCCAAGGTCCAAGTCTCCTCCAAGATGTGAGGCAAACTTTAGTTATAAGCCCCCATACCAATGAAAAGTTAAACACTTCCAACATTCAATGGCACAAAATAAACATTACCATTCCAAAAGGTACCAACAGGGGAATATAGAGCATTGGGATCAAAGCAAGTCCAAAATCCAGCAGTACTAACATTATGTCCTGCAATTCTATATCCAGCATCTGAAGCAACTTGTGGCACATTGTGAGCTCCAAAGGGCTTGCATGAGTCCACCCCTATGGCTCTTATGGTGGTTTCAGCTATGAGTGCTTCTCCCTTGGACCCACTTGGTTCCCTCTTTGTAGCTTTCCTCAGATGATCCATGGTCCTGGATTTTCTAAACTTCTGAGGTCTCCAGTGAACCTTTTGCTTCACACTCACTGCTTCTTGTGATACCCTCGCACCATCTTTTTCACTCTCTTGTTCCTTCTCAGCTATAGAGATCTCCTCAGCCTTATTTTGCAATCCAGAGCTTTACTGCAGCTTCCTTTCTGGCCAAACTCACAATATTTTAAATCATCCTGCTGGGATCTTTGCTTGTAATTCTCAATATAAATCTGGCTAAAAGCCCCCAACAATAGCCATGCCACTTCCCCAACATTCAACTGCCTTGAAATTTCTTTTGCCAGATTAATCAGTTCGCTGTCCCCCTTAATCTTAGTCTTTGACAAAGCCTCTGGACTTGAGCAAAATGCAGACAAATTTTCTGCCAAGCCATAACATGCATCATCTCTAGTCCAATGGCCACTGCAGACTCACCAAGTAGACACAATGTATCAACCATAACAGAGGGCCAAAGAGAGAAGCCCTAGGAGCTACTACCACTAGAAGTGCCATAATGGCAGAGTCATGCAAGTCCTTTGGAGTTCACAGTGTGCCACAGATTGCTTCAGATGCTGGGCATGGAACTACAGAACATAATGTTAGCCCTGCTGGATTTTGGACTTGCTTTGGACCCAATGCTCTGTATCCACCTGTTTGTAACTTTTGGAATGGTAATGTTTATTGTGTGCCATTGAATGTTGGAATTGTTTAACTTTTCATTTGTATAGGATCTCACAGCTAAGAGTTTGCCTTACATCTTGGAGGAGACATGGTACTTGACCTTTTCAGCAATGCTGAAACTGTTAGGACTTTAGCAAGAGATGGGTTAGAATGTCTTCTGAATAACGAGGTATACAGGAGCCTTTGGGGGGGAAGGGGTGGAATGTTATAGTTTGTGTCAGCGTGTTCCCCCAAATCCTCATGCAATCATGGAGCAGGCTTCTAGATCTGTGATTGATTTATGGAATGTTAGAATTATGGGTATGAGTGCTACACCTACCCTGTGGTGGGTAGTTTGCATTACAATGTAAGGGAGGGAAAGCGGCTGCTTACCACCTCTCCTTCCTTTTGCTCTTGTTGCTTTTACTGTCTTCTGCTGCCATCAGCTATTGCCCTCTACCATGTGCCACTCTTCTTTGGAGCCATTCAAGCATGGACTGAAACCTTCACAAACTGTGAGCTGAATAAACCTTTCCTTCCTTAATTCTGGGTGTCAGGTATTTTGTATCAGCAATGAGAGAAAAGTAACCAAGGCAGCTCTTCGGAGTTCTATATGCCTCATTTAGTTGTATTTTAGATTCTGTTCCCATGTTTGAGAACTTTCAGCTATTACTTCTACAAATACTCTTTTTTATGTCATTTTTATTGATTTCTGATTTTTCATTGATATCTATCAGTCTTAAATTATATTTTCCATGATTTCACGGCTGCTGAATTTTTATGACTTGGTTTCTTGTCCTTTTTAAGAGATCTCTCCTGTTGTGATCATCAGCTGCAGATCTGTTTTCAAGATCTGAAAGTCTATCTTCAATTTCATTCAAGCAGTTTTGCCAGATTTCAATAGACTTTTTAATTTCCTCGATATGTCTTTGAACCTGTTTCATGTATTCTAATTCTTTCCTGTATTGTTCATTCCAGATTTACATTATTTTCTTACACTCCTCTATGCTTTATCTTTGTTTTCTTTAAATATGTGCAGCCATTCTGTCATTATGGTTGTCATTTCTTTTTTTTATCTGATATGTTATTTCTGATCTGATTTCCTCTGTAGCCTCATGGAGTTGTTTCTTAAGCAACTATCATTTCAGAAATTTCAGGTGTGTGTCTTCAAAATCTTTCTATATTGATATCTCCTGCACTTTTCTTGGTGTGTTGGAGGTCTGAGATTTCATTTTGCTTCTTCATTTTTTCATTTATTATTTCAATAAAATTTTTATTTTGTGTTCTGTGATGAACCTTGTGAGTTTTTGTAGTAGGTGGCAATATCACTAGTGTGAAGGCCTCTATAGGAAAAGTATGTCCTTCAAGGATGTCTTCTGTAAGACGTTCTTCCTTTGTGTCTGAAAATCCTAACTTCCCAATTAATTGTGAGTGGGATGTTGATATCTGTTTGGCTCAGTCCCCAATCTTTTCTTGCAGGGTTGGGGTGACGTTATTATCCCAGAGCTTCCCAGTATTGCTACAGGATGGGAACAACAGATTACAACAGTTATGACATCCTAGCTAAGGTAGTACAATTAGCAATAATGGTGTAGCATCAAGCACAATTTAGAAACTGACAGATGCTGATAAAAATTGATTTTGTACTGTGGACCATTGGAGGAAAGTATGTAGTTATATAACAGAACTGATCATAAATTAAGAGTTTGTATGTAAAGTGCTCCCCTTGGTAGAGTGGATTTAACTTGTGGAAGGAAATTTTAAAAAGATAGTATGTAAGGTAAAGACAATTGGTGTAGGGAGATGGGCCAGGCACCTGAATTTCTCCAGTGGAGCCAGGTGCAAAGTCCCTGGTGCTTCCCACAATTGCTGAATTATTTCATTTTTAGAAGAGAATTATATAATTTATCATTCTTCAAGATGAATGGATAATATGAATGCAATCACAGATAGAACCAAGAGTAATCTATTAAAAACCATTTGTAAGTTTGCTAGTTTCACCATGTGCCAGCTGAGTATATACTGTGGTATGAGTTAAGATCAAGACACTATGAAACTTCCAGGGATATGACTTAAAAGCCCTGCCAAATAGCTAAAAATGTTACAATGAAAATATTCTATAAGCAGGAAATATGGATAATTATAAAAGAGCTAAA
>PVLD010022699.1:0-28820 GCA_004027595.1 Dinomys branickii | reverse complement strand
AGTTCAAATCCAGCCCAGGCAACCTAATGAGGTCCTGTTTCAATATAGTATTTTTTTTTAAATCTGGAGATAGACCTCTGTGGTAGAGCAGTGGCCTCCACGTATAAGGCTTCCGGTTCAATATCCATTACTGGAGGCAAAAAAAGATAAGATTTGTCCAAATCTTGACAAGGGCAGAGTTCATCCTAATGTGAGGTCACCTGTAGCAGTTCTTAACAGAGCACCAGGCATAAGGATTCCTTAGAATGAATTTTAAGTATGCAGAGTTCTGGGCCCCCCTAAAGACCTCCTGACTCAGAATCTGTGGAGGTCCAGGGAAGCGCGCTTAAACCAGCCTTCTCTCATCCCCCACAAACTTGTGATTCTGAAGCACAGAAACATTTGAGAAACACTGTGTGATGATTCTTCAGAAAGCTCCAGCTTTTCACAGAGCTTATTGTCTGAATTTGGTTTTCTTAGTGTGGAGTAGGTTGGGCCTGGTAGTTCCCGACTCATTCTAAGCAGAAAGCTAGAGCGGGGTGAGGGGAGGAGCCATCTACCCAACTGTCCTCCTGTGACTGTGAGTCCCGCCTGCTCTGTTCTGCACCCACCAGGCATGTGCAGGTGGGCACGTGAGAGGCCCCCGCGCACCAGCGAGGACGACCTTGGCTTGATGCAATACCGAGCGCACAGGCTGAATTCCTGGTGCTAATTCTTACCTGCAGCCAGCCGTCTGCCTGAACCCGGTGGGAATGATTTTACCCTGGGCATTTTCAGAAAGTGACTCCAGAATACAAGGACTGGGAAGTCTGTGGAGGTTCTCACACTAGCATGGACTGCAGAGTAGAGGCAGGACAGAGAGCAGCCCCTCCCAGCAAGCCTTGCTCTGTCCTGTTCTGGTCTGCACCCCTCTCAGCAGCTCTGCCACCTCCAGGTCTGCCTCTATCTCCTCACTTGTCACGCTGCATTATAACGGCAGGGGACACTGAGTCTCTCGGGGGTCAGAGCCTGGCTTTGGTAAATACTTCTCAATCAATAGGCTCATTGTGCGGCCTCCCTTGGCTGACATCATCACTCAAATACCTGCATCCTACCGAGACAGCACCTTGGCAGGGGATTGGTGAGCTACTGAGGAGCCCTGAGACTTTAGAATATCCATTTCTGTGTTACGGGGAAGAGGCAGAGCTCAGCAAGGGCTGCAGCCTCAAACTAGGGCTGCACGGCTACTTGTCACTGTGTGTCCACCTCCAGACCCTGTAAACAATGCCTAGGCCAGCTAGGAAGGGGCCACTTTATTTTCCTGCTCCTAGAGGCCAAGAAACCAGGCAAGCCAGGTAAGCCAACCATCCAGCCAACCTCCAGCCCAGCCCACCTAACTCCTCATTCTTTCTAGAGGCCAGGTATTGGCCAATGAGAGTTCGGCTCCTGCTTTCCCACCTTTCCTGGCAACACCCCTCCAGGAGGGTGAGCAATGCAAGTTCCAGGCGAGCCTTTCATCATTGCTGGATTCCAGGTGTCACTAGTCCAGGGCTGAGTCCTCAACAGACCTGCAGCTGACATCTTTGCAAGTTTCCCTATGCAAATAGCATTAGGCAGCAGCTCTTTAGCAGAGAGAGATATATGTCAAGGAGCTGGGGAGAATGTGTGGGAACCTATGCTTTGCTGGCACTGGCCAACATTCATGCTGAACAGGAGTATGGGCAAGCCCAGGGCTGGTAAAGCAGACACTGCGCAGTTCCCCAGTTCCCGCGGGATAGCACAGGCATCAGAGGTGCTGCGAGCCCTGGTTTAGGTAAACATGACCTTTGGCTTGTTTCACCAGGGTTCCCTTGTTGCACAGACCTGTGTGCGTGTGTCTGTGTGATGTTTGTGCGTGTCAGACCGCTGTGAAAAGCCCTAGCCCAGCGGCTGTGGGAGCCTCAGGTTTTGTCCATTTGCAGCCATCTTCCCTGGGCAGTGGTGCTCTACCCAGCAGAGGCCAGGTCACACCCGACGACCCCAGGCCACAGGAACCAGGCACACATTGCTCTGTGCTCCTCTGACAGCTCAGTGGAGCCGTGGGAAAAGTGGCTCTTCGCTCACCAGGTGACTGGGCCAGGGTGAGACATGCGCTCACTCATTTGGGTCTCTGGCCCTGCAGGCATCAGCAGGAAGCAACACATGAGGGTGGGCGATTCAGCCTGGCCAGGCAGAAGGCCTCCTAGGGCAGAAGAAAAGGGCAGGGCCACTGAAAGTACAGGACAGGAAGCCTGGAGAGGAAGCCACCTTGGAATAAAAAGTTTGTCATCAGGACTCTGGGGAGCCTTGAACGTTTCACCTGATTTTTATTTATTTATTTATTTATTTTGATCTTTTTGAGACAGGGTCTCAGTATGCTGTTTCTGCGGGCCTTGAGCTCACTTTGTAGCACAGGCTGGTCTCGAACTCACAACGATTCTCCTGCCTCAGCCGCCTGAGTTACTTCATTTGATTGGAAGCAAAACCCAAAACTAAAGTCCCCAGAGGACTGGAGCTTAGGACATGGGAGCAACCGTGTCCGGAAGTTGGAGGCTTCCGGAGCCCCAGGCGGAGAGAGGTGGATCTTGGATCCAAACAGCAGGCTGGGCTGGCCCTGCCGGGAGCGGTGACTGTGGGGCTCGAGGCGCGGTGCCTTCTCCGCCCCTGCCGCCAGGGGGCGCCCGCGAGGCTCGGGACCTGCAGCTCGCTGGCCTGGTGACAGCCGGGGAGAGTCGCGGGGGGCGGGGTGCGCCCCGGCCGGGAAGGGCGCGAGAGGAATGCGGCCTTTGGCTCGTCCCCTGCGCATTCCGGCCGGCGCAGGAATGCGAACAGGGTGTTCACTGCGCACTCGCGCGCGCGCGCAGGGCAGCTCCAGGGCTCCGTCTGTCTGTCAGGCTGGGTCGGGCCGCCAGCGCCTAGGCCTGCTGTGGGGTTGGATAGGGAGACTGTGCTGAAGAAGCAGGCCAGTGGCTGGAAGGGGAGATGACATTTGCCGTGCTTGGCCGCCAGCCGGTTTGGGGGCTGTGGTGTGGATGCAGTGTCAGAGAGAGGCAGGGAGACAGCGGGCGATCCGGTTTGGGACCAGCGCTCTCCGAACAGCCAGGGAGTGACTGAGTACACAGCACTATGCCTTAAATTCACCCAGCAAATATTTACAACTCTCTGCATTGAGTTCTCGAAGCACAGACCTGCAGCCCCCTTCTGTCCTCAAGGGACTGACATTCTGACCCCGCAGTCAGTCTCTGAAATGCCCTCCGTTGTCAGGGACACGGAGAATAACCTGAACTAGGGACAGAGCTGCAAGAAGGCCTCCTGGGAGGGACCCGCAAAGGGACCCGGAGGCCCAAGTGTTCTAGAGGAGGAACCTGGTGTGTGGACAGAGGACAGGGGTCGGAGCCGGTGGACCCGCCCAGAGGCCCGCTGAGGGGCCGAAAGGATCAGGCGCCCCTGCCAGTCGTTGTGTGGTGTTGATTGGTTCATGGAGGCCCCACTCGGCAGGAGTCACAGGCTTGGCAGAGAGGGTGCGGACTGAGGCTCAGCCGGCCGTTTTCGTTTTCGGAGTGCAGTCCTTGGCTTGGAGGCCGGTGCCTGGGAGGTGCTCGGTAAACGCTGCCTGGCCTTTCCACACTGTGCATGGCGTAGGGACGCCCGTTCCCCCTCCAGGGAGCAGTTTCTCCCCTTCATGCCTGCAGAGGAGCGTGGCAGAGGGGGCTAGCTGTGGAATGTTTTTTTTTTTGGTACCACCCCAAATCTTTGGTTTGGGGGTGGTCAGAGCCGTCGAAAGGGCCCTGGAACGCTCACAGGGCACCGGTCAGTGTGGCTCTGAGCACGGGGTTGACAGGGCCTCTGCGTGCCCCAGGTGTCACTGAGGGGTGGAACAGAAGTGTTTACTTACGCTGAGAAATTCCTTGTCGGGCCCCCTTCCAGGAATGCATGGGGCCCGAATTCTTGTGTGCAGAGGAAAAGTGCAGGCCTTGGAACGGCCTCTCCAGCATTGTCCCTGGGCCGACGCAGGAAGATAGGTTTCCTTCAGCTCTGTGGTGCTGACATCTAAATCTGGACCCGGCCCCAGCACTAGCGGTCCGTTGGGGGAGGGAGGCAGAGCACCAAGCGCTCACGGAAAATAAACACCCACCTCTGCGCTCCCGACTTAGTTCATGTTCTTAGCATTTCCTCTCTTGGAATCTGGGTTTGTTATTTTAACATTCTGCATGTTGGTTGAGGCTGGGAAAATCCCATTGCCATTACTGTGGGGAGGCAGCCCTACACACCCGGAGCTCAGAGTCTGGGCGCCCTGGAGAAGTGGCCTGGCCCGCAAGCCAGAGCCCAGCCTCCAAGGGGCTCCTGAGTCAGCCTGCGTGGGGAGGTCTTGGGGCTGGCCGTGCATGCCTCCGAGGGAACCTGCGCCAAGCCCATGCTGGGGACGTGGCAATGTTTTGGTTCCAACTGCCTGGGCCAGGGCCAGGCCAGAGTAGGAGTGATGGCTCCACTGAGAAGTGATAGTGACATCCAGAGGGTCTCTAGCTGGGCCTGACCGAAAGGGCACCGGGGGCCTGTACCACATGCACCCCCAGCTCAGGCTGCTGCGGACATGCAGTGCGCTGCTGCCCTTCCCACTGCAGCTTCTCCCTCTCTCCCTTCTCTCCTGATGTCTAGTGCCTCTTCGGGATTTATACAAAGACTTGGCCATAAAGCCATCAATGCAGTGTTTCCTCCCCTCATCCATCCATCCATCCATCCATTCATTCATTCATTCTCTCAACCAGCAAATACTTGCAAGTACCTACCAAGTGCTACAGCTGGTGCTTGGTGTTGAAAATACAAAGATCAACTGGAAGGACTGGAAACAATGTAGGGTTCCTAACACTTAGTGACACACAGCCTGGAGTACCCATGTGTTACAGGCGCAGAGTAAGGGGAACAAGGGAGGTAGAAGTAGCAAACAACTCCATCTTCAAGACGGATTGTATTTTGACATAGCGTACTTAAAAAAAAATTAATCCATGGTGAGAAAATTTTATTTTATTTTTGTCTTTTTGAGACAGGGTCTTGCTATGCAGTTCAGGCTGGCCTTGAGCTCAGTTTGTAGCTCAGGCTGGCCTCGAACTCACAACGATCTTCCTGCCTCAGCCTCCAGAGTGCTGGGATTACAGGTGTGCACCACCATGCCCAGCTAGAAAATTTTAAAGACACACAAGATTATAGAAAATAAACACCCACTTCTGCTTATCTGACTTAGTTCATGCTCTTAGCATGTCTGAAAGTTGTATGTGTGTTTGTGGCTATTTTACCTGGGACAATACAAATATTATTTGTGGAGGCCCAGCTGGATGACTATCCTTGGAAGAAGAGCAATTCTCTCCGTCTTGCCCGAACCTGGCCCTATTTCCATGTACTGATGTATACAGAGCTGGCTAGGACTGTTCCTTATCCCTTCAGTTGCTTTAAGCAAAGCAAATTGGCCCAGCCGAGGTGCTGATGGTGGTCTTTGAAGCAAGGCCACAGAGCAGTGTTTCCCTGCACCCCGCAGCTCCCAGATAAAACATGTATGAGCAGAGGCAGTATGGAGAGCTGTGCTCCACGCTGTTGGTTGGGAATGAGCTTTGAGCTAAGAGGCTGTGACTTCCCAGGACAAAAGATTTCACATCAGAGCTGAAGCATTGACCTCAGAACATCAGATACTGCCTCAGTTGTGTCATACGGGTAACTCTTTCTGCAGATCCTTCTCTGCGTATTGCAGAGGTCATTTCATGCCTCCTACCTAGCCCAGCTCACAGCACTCACCTGCTTCCCGCCACTCTCACAGTCACCCATCCTCAAGCCACTCCCTTCCTCATGAATGAATAAAACGCGGGTTTGGCCCTGGGTCAAGGCCTTTGTTCCGGATGTCCATCCTCATGGCTGGACTTAGGACCCCTTGGCTCCCCATATCCACAAATATGCCTTAGTGCCTTTGCTTTTGCTATAGGTTGCACTGGGAGTGGTAGATTGGAATTAACTCGCTAGAATTCCAATGACTTTTCCATGGGATCACAAGTAGAAACTTCCTGGACTGCTACAAGCACCAGGAGGGGCTCTCTATAGCCATTCTTTTTTTTTTTTTTTTCTATAGCCATGCTTTAAAGACCTGTTGAGAAATGAAAAGAGCATTGCAGCAGAGCGCGCTGACCAGTGGAGCAGAGCTAAATCACAGATGTTCAGACCTGAGCCCAAAAGATGCCCCCAAGTCAGCGCCTGCTTGCTGTGGAGACGGGCAGGGCCCGCAGCCGCTTGCTCCCTTGGTCCAGGAGAGAGCTGATGCTGAGGGGGCTGAGGGACCCGTGTGGGATGACGCAGGACTTGACCTGTGAATGCAGGCCTGTCCTGTTCTCACGACCCAGTTTCTCCGCAGCTCAGCAGGCCAGGTCCCTCTCTGCCACCCAAGGCAGAGCCCTCTGTCTCTCTCCTCCCCACCCCGCCAGAGAGCAGAACTGGAGCTGGGGGTGTCTGGCCTCTCTGGGCCCTCAGTGAGTGACACATGTGCTTGTGAGTGACTGTAAGAGGAGCCACTGATTCTGGTCCGGAAGTATTTCCAATGTTGTGTTTTTCTGTCTGGCGTGGACACACCCCTTGGACTGGCATGAATCGTAAGTAATTCCCTGAAACCCCTATCTGCCTGGAAATACTGGCTGCTATTTCCCACAGTTCAGGAGCCATCAGCCATGCCCACCAGCAGGCTTAGCCACCCGGACCAGCCACAGTCCTCTTGCCATTCCCTGGGAGACACTGCAGAGAGAGAGGAACCTGAAGCTGCTTTGGGTTTTTGGCCACTTAAGCTGCAGAGCTGAGGGCCTCCCGCGCGGCTCCTCTGTGGCTTCCTAGGCCTCCCATCCTCAGCAGTATGCCTGTGGGAGGCAGTCCCAAGGGTCCAGCTAGTCTTTAGCAGTGTGTGGGCTCAGCTTCTCGGTTGAATGCCAAGAGGCCAGATTGCTCTTGGGTGTAAACGTGGACACACAGATTTTATTTCTCGAAGGTGTCCGTGACAATGCTGTTGCTACATATGGGCTATATAATTAAGTGGTGCTAAGGACGTATGCGAGGGATTATTATGTGGAAACTTTTGGAAAGTTGCCTTCAAAGGAAGACGGAGTACTCTTCATCCTGCTGGCTGCAATGCAGATATGATAGTGGGGTTGAGCCACCTTCTTGGACTATGAAGGAAGGGGAAAGCCTTCACAAATAGCAGAAACCCAGAAGCTCTGAAAGAAAGGATAAATGTGTTTGACTAAATTAAAATTTTAATCTTTTTGTGACAAAAGATAGCACAGGTGGTAGATAGCCAGATATGGAAATTGTATTTGTGAATCAGAGCACTAAGGATATGAAGAACACCTCCAAGTAGACAGGATAATGATAAAGTACTCAATAGAAATGTCAGCAACTTGGGGCTGGGGATATAGCTCAGTGGCATAAGCGTCTTCCTGGCAAGCTCAAGGTCCTAAGTTCAATCCCCAGTACCACAAAAAAAAAAAAAAAAAAAAAAAAAGAAATGTCAGCAACTTATAGCAGAGCAGTTTCAGAGAGCCACAGATAAAAATAAAAAATCACTGATAGTTTGTGAAATTCTTCAGTTTGGAAAAAAAATAAAGAAGACTGGCAATACTGCTGGTGAACTTGCAGAGAAAGGTAATCACATCCAATGTTAGTAGAAATTAGTAATTATATATGTATATAAGGATACAAATCCATTGCTTATCATTGTTCCCAAGATAATAATTATTGCAGTATTATTTGTAGTTTCCAAAAATAGAATCAAAGCAAATGTCTATTTGAGGCAAATGGCCAAAGAAGTTATGGTCCATTCCTAATTGAGAACACACCTGTAATCCCAGTGAGCTGGAAGACTGAGGCAGGAGGATGGCAAGTTCAAGCCCAGACTGGGGCACTTATCGATTTAGTGAGGCCTTGTCTCGAAGAACTGAAAAAGGACTGGCAGGCAGTAATAGGGATATAGCTCGGTGTGAAAGCTCTGTGTTCACTTACCAGTACTGTGAAAAAAGAATGATAGAAAGTTTACAGCAGTCATGAATTTTTACTAAACATCAATGGTAAGAAAAATAAGCATGTAAAGTATTTAGGCAAAACATAGAGGTTAAAAACCACATTTTTTTTGTGAGGGACTGAGGATTGAACCCTTGACCTTTTTAAAAACTTAATTTTATCGGTACCTTTTAGATGACATAATGGTAGCATTCATCACGGCGAATTTGCACCGGTATATCTCACTTCTTTTTCTTTTCCCGTTCCTCACGTTTCAGCCCCATTTCCCTCCTTATTTACAAAAGCTTCATTTTTGTTTTTTTTCTGTTCTCTTCTTTTCCTTTTCACTTCTTCCTTCCCATCCCCTAGCTCGCTTTCCCATTTGAACATTTTCTTCCCATTTCACAATATCTATTCTGTATACTTTCGGTTTCTCATACCAGAGAAACCATGTGATATTTGAACATGTGTGTCCAATTTATTTCACTTAAGAGTATGGTCCAAAGGTGCATCCATTTACTTAGGAAAGTCTCAAGCTTTTTCTTTTTTATGGCAGAGTAGTACTGCATCGTATAAAACAAAAACCCCACATCTTCTTTATCTATTCATTGGTGGATGGGTATTTGGGTTGTTTCCAAGATTTAGCTGTTACAAGCTGTGCCTCTGTAAACATGGGTGTGCATATATCACTGTGGTGTGGTGCTTTTCATTCTTTTGAGAAGATATCAAGAAAGAGAATAGCTGGGTCAAATGGAACCTCTAGTTTTAGTTTTTGAGGACTTTGCACAGTGATTTCCACAGTGGTTGCACCAGTCTGCACTCTTAACAACAGTGGAGAGGTGTCCCTTTCCTCCCCGCAGCCCCGCCAGCACTTGTTACTGGTTGATTTCTTGATGACAGCCACTCTCTCTGGGGTGAGATGGAATCTCAGGGTTGTTTTAATTTGCACCCCTCAAATGACCAGTTATGCTGAACATTTTTCTTGTATTTATTTGCCATTTCTACTTCTTCTTCTGGGAAATGTCTACCAATGTCAAATGCCCATTTTTAGATCAGATCTTTAAATTTGGGGTCTGATTTTTTTCAGTCTTTATATATTCTAGATATTATTCCATTGTCTAGGAACAACTGGCAAAAAAATTTTCCCACTCTGTGGGTTGTCTCTTCCCTGAGTGTTTTCTTCTGCTGTGCAAAAGCTTTATAATAAGATGAAATCTCAGTTGTGATATTTTCTGTGTGATTGGGGTTTCGTTCATAAAGTCTTTGCCTCCACCTATGTCTTCAAGAGTTCTACCTGTTCTGTCTTCCAGCAGATTTAGTGTTTCTGTTTTAATATTTAGATCTTTGATCCATTTTTATTTTAGCTTAGTGCATAGTGAGAGACATGGGTCTAGTTTTAGTCTTCAGCATGTGGAAAGCCAGTGTTTCTGGCAACATTTATGAAAGAGGTGATCTTTCTTTCAGTGAATGTGTTTGATCCCTTTGTCAAAGATAAGGTGGCTGAGTATATTTGGAGTTGTTTCTGCATCTTCTAGTCCATTTCATTAATACTTAGGTCTGTTTTTTGCCAGTTCTACAGTGTTTTTATCACTGTAGCTTTGTAGTTATAGTTTCTAGTCATGGACTGTGATGCCCCCTGCCTTACCTTTGTGGAACCCTCAACCCTTGAGACAGGGTCTCACTAAGTTGCTAAATTGCCCAGACTGGGCTCAAATCTGTGATACTCCTGTCATCCTAGAGTGCTGGGATTACAGTGGATACACACACACACACACACACACACACACACACACACATATATTTCATATATATAATATCTCATATATATATTCCTGAAATATGTATCTGAGGTTATGACCTATTCAGATATATACATATACTTATGTGTAGGTTTTTGTATCTGTATACATTGTGGACATGTTATACATGCTCACACACATACACACACAAACACACACACACACACACACACACGCACACGCACACATATATATATATAATCCTGACTAAATAGATGTTGATGTGTATATATGTTCATATCTATGTGTATGTATGTTCATATATAGGCATAAAGAAAGCGTGGAGGAGAACATGAATGGATTGTAGGCCTCCCCTACAATCTACAGACAAAATACTGCAGTAAACCCCCCTAAGATTCCAAACTACTAAATTCAACTGCTTATCCAATGCCTGGAAAACATCTCAATTGTACCATGTTTGAAAAGTGAATTCCTAGCCCAGCGTGACGGGTATGCCTATAGTCTTCATTATTTGGAAGCTGAGGCAGGAGGGTTTTGAATTTGATATCATCTTGGGCAACATAGCAAGGTCATGTGGGAAGAAAAGGGAGGAGGTGGAGGGAGAGAAGGGGAGAGAGAGGGAGAAGGGGAGAGGAAGGGGAGAGAGAGGGAGAGGGAGAGGGAAAGAGTTTGTTTCTGAGTTTGCTGCCTCCACTGATCAAACCTACATCCTCCCCTCCCCACTCTGATTCCTGTTTCCCCCATGTGACCTGCTCCCTCCCTGCTGGCCTTTGGATCTTGGCTCACACCAGGCATCTGGGATCTCCCCACCACCTGTCTTGTTGTTTATTGCCTGGGAACTTGCTAGGCAGTTAGTACCTGCCCTCTGGTTCTGGATCAGATGCCCTCACCTTGGTCCTCTGCGGAGAGATGCTGCCAGGGCTCAGCTTTCACCCCTGCTGGGAAGGCACAGGGGGCCCAGCTTTCCTCACTGGGCCCATGGGTGCCTGCCCCTGAGTCATCCTCATTATCTCACTTTTCTGGGGAGGAGGCCACACCACCCTGGCGCAAGCAGCACGGTGACTCAGAGATGAGGCTCCGTCCGCCTGCCCCCCTTCAGTCCTGTTTCCCAGGACCATGTTCCCAGGCAGCCTGCTGTGCCCAGGCCAGCGAGAGGGGTGGTCAGGGTTTAAAACAGCCCAGCAGCCAAGGGGCATTTCAGTGGTGTTTATTTCTTTTTAATAGATAAAATATCTGTACCGTTTCTAAATTCTTTGGTTGGAATACAGTGAAAATTCTCCCCCTTGACCTGTTGCCCAGGCAGGCAGCTCGCTCTTTCATTGGAGACAGCTGGAGCTAGTCCTTGGCGTGTACTTCAAGAGTTGTTTGTCAAAAAGAAAATTAATCTCATTTACTTATTTTCCATTTTCCCTTATCTGGAACCTTGGGGGTGGGTATATTTTGGAATTTGGACTTCAATGAGTGTAGTAAAGTCACATGCGCTGTTCATTCCATACTACCAGCAAAGGCTGGGGTAAAACACATTTATATTTCTGCACTGAGTAGTATAAATACAGCCATCATCAACCCTGAGTTGTTCAGTTCAGATTTGTTTTTGTTTTTTGTTTTTTTGAGACAAGGTCTCACTGTATACTTCAGGCTGGCCTTGAGTTCACTAAGCTGGCCTCGAACTCACAGGATCCTCCTGCCTCAGCCTCCTGAGTGCTGGGATTACAGGGGTGCGCCACCACGCCTACTGTTCTGATACCAGATTTTTATTGGTTCTTTTTACTTTTGTTAAAGAAAACTTCTGTTTTTTAGAGATTTTTTTTCATTCCATACTTGTAGATAAGGGAATATAGACCACATTTTCATTACTCTCCAGATGTAGGAGTTTGCTAGGCAGTTAGTAAGTGTGCTTTGGTTCTGGGATTGGATGCCTTCGCCCTGGTTCTCTGTGGGAGAGATGCAGCGAGGAGACACCTGCATTTGTGCAAGCTGGGTCAGCACTACAGAAGTTTTTTGTTATTTCCCTTGTATCCTCATAGTACATTGCAGTATGTACATGCAGCGTAACTAAGCTAGCCTGTGTGGACATGTATTTAGATTGTCTCCAGTCTTTTCAATTGCAGCAGTGTTGCAGTGGATGATATTGTACACTCAGCCCATGTGTGAGAATGTCTGTAGAAATTCCTACTGGTAATAATAATGATAGTTAACACTTGCATGCTGTTTACTAAGTGCTGGGCATTGTTGTAAATACTTCATAATAATTAATGTGTTTTAAGCCTTGCAGTAATCTCTGGGGCTAGGAATGATTATCATCCCATTTTGCAGATGAAAAGACTGAGGCAGAGAGAGGTTAAGTGGCTTGCAGAGCTGTAGTTCAAACCACACCAGTCTGTGCTCTGAGCCATTGCATTCCTTTATCTTTAGAAGGTTGTGGGAATTTGTAGCTTAGAGAAATGTGACTGAATTGCCCTCTACACAGCTTTACTGATTTTCCTTCCTGTCAGCAGCCAAAGAGCATGCTTGTTCCCCACTAGTGCTGAGGTGGATCAAACTTTTTGATCTTTACCAATCTGTAAGGTAAAAATGGTTCCTTGGTGCAGTTTTAACCTGAATTTCTTTTTCTCTGAGTCAGGTTCAGTACCTTTAGTAAGGGTCATCTCTACTTCCTTTTCTACAAACTGTGCTGGTGTCCTTTGGTCACTTTTTCTATTTGGTTATGTCTGTGGCTTGTATTGAGCTGTTTGTGTCTTAGGAAAATTAACCCTTGATGATTCGTGCACAGGTCTTTGCTTGGCATAAGGTCACTTAGCTGTTGGCTTGGCTCGTGCCGGGGTTTGGGCAGAGGGTTGGGAAGAGACAAGCCGAGGAAAAAGGCATCAGTGCTGAGAAGGAGGGAGAGAGAGGACGGAACAGATGCCTGGGGAGAGGTGCCTTCTGCCTGGTGGGGTGGCGGGAAGGGCAGCCCTCAGAGGCTGGAAGAAGGTCCCTCATGGAGACAGACCACAGGGCTCAGCCCGCCAGGTGTGGCTGCCGTGGACTGCAGTCCAGGAGGAGGGTCTCTACCACAGACGCAGATGCACCGCTCAGACCCGTTGCTGCAGAATGCGTCCGCCAGAGGCATCACTCCAAGAAGAGATAGCGTTGCGAGGCTGTGCTCAGCTGGAAGCCTCCAGCCGTTGGCTCCTACAGGTTCCACTCAGCTTTTGCATCAAATTTATGTCTTTCCTGGGTGGCCTTGGTCAATGACTACGCAAGATGGTGGGACAAAGGCCTGGCCACATTTGCTCTTGCACAGGTGCCCCTAAGAGAAGACCTCCGAGTTTCCCGTGCAGTGGCAGAGACCCTCACGTCGGTGGGGTCCCAAGACTGCAATCTTGCATTCACCCTCTTCCATTCGAGGTTTTACCCGTCTCCCCAAGCTACTGCGCGTTTCTAACTGCATCTCGTACCCGCTGCCGCAAACGCATTTGATAAAAAATATTTCCTGTTGTCTGAGTCTTTTTTCCCCCTCTTTTCTGAACACTTTCCTAGTGTGTGAGGCCCTGGGTTCAATCCCCAGCACACTATGGAAAAAATTCCTTCGCTTGCTTTCCACTTGGTGATGACAGCAAATGTCCTTTGCCTTAGACATAAAGTGAGAACGCTGACCTTGCGCAGAGGCAGATGAGGGAGGTCCTCCCAGTGATGTAGAGGGTTCTGATCTCAGGCCAGGGGCTGAGCAGTATGGAGCGAGAGAAGAGGCCAGGCAGGCCTCGGGCCTCTTGGAAGTGTGTCTTGGCAAGGTCACAAGAGCACCTTCCACAGAGGCCCCAGGCCTAAGGCCACTTCCCACAGGGCACAAAACTCCAAAGTGTCTTTTTGGCAGCCACAAGTGGACCTGATGGTAGCAGCCCTCACCTCCCAGCCGTCCCTCCCCACTTCTGCTGTAGTGTCCTGACTGGGCTTCTGCCCCTTTTAGTGCCTTTCTGAGCACACCCCTCTTTACCTCCCCACAGTCTACGCACGGGGCCACTTGTGTCTGAGAGCCAGGTGGGCCCTGCATCCCTTTGTCCTCTTCCATGCAACCTGGTCTCTGCCTGGAAAACCCTGTTTCTCCCAACCTTCAGAGCCCAGCTGGCAGAACAAGCTCTTCGGAAGAGGGAGGAGAGTAGATACAAATGCGCGCGTTTGGGGTGCCATACTCAGGATTACTCAAGGGATGGCAGCAAAGGTCTGAAGTGCTTTTAATAGGAAACACCCCTCATCACCTTGTGGAGCTGCCATATTTTTTAAGGTGTTCAGTGCAGATACCGGGCCACCTGAGGTTTTGTGTTTATTTGTTTGTTATTGTTGTCTTTTTGAGACAAGGTCTCACTATGCAGTTCAGGATGGCCTTGAGCTCACTTACGCAGCCCTGGTCTCAACGATCCTCCTGTCTCAGCCTCGAGAGTGCTGGAATTACAGGCGTGTGCCACCACGCCCAGCCCCACCTGAGGTCTGAGTGAAGGGCTCACATCCACATTTCCAGGAGACAGCCTAAGAGGCATTCCTTGGCCATACTTCCTGCAGCCGGACATCATACCTATCCTGGCCATTCCCATTCCTACCATATCTCTGTGACCACGATCACTGATCACCAATAAAGCCACTCATTTGTAACAGACCTTCTTTCAGTTATCTCCTCACCATTGCTTGAAGTGTTGAAATGTGCTAAACTGTAAGTCAAGTGTAATGTATGGTGGTAGGAGGCAGGTGGGTCAGCAGGTTACAAGCAAGCACAAGGGCTCAGGTGTGAAGGCACACAGCTGTAGTGCCAGCACCTGGGAGGCTGAGGCAGGACTGCAAGTTCAAGGCCATGCTGAGCAATCTAGCAAGTCTCTCTCTCTCTCTCTCTCTCTCTCTCTCTCTCTCTCATATCAATCCCATCTTCCAAGAGAGAGAAAGACAGAGACAGAGACAGAGAACATAGTATCTGCTTCCATGGAAGCAGTATGACAGGCAAGCACCTGTCAGCTGATGACCGCACATGGTAAGCAGCACAGGTTCTGAGCGGGGACAGCTTGGAGGAAGGTGCTCATCACGGCCAGGCAGCCACCATGGGCTTCCATCAGCAGGAGAGGGTGAGGGTTCTGGAGGATGGCAGAGAGCTGGAGACACTGGAGACACGAGGGGTTCTTCAGAGAGAAGGTGGCCTGAGGAACCACATGGTAGAAGCCCTGCCCACTTTGTTTGGTGAGCCTGGGATGGATCAAACAACTCTTTAAAGCAGTGTTTCGCAAGCCTGGTGGGAAATTGTAACTACCTGGGAAGTTTAAGAAACATAGATCCATGGATCCTCCACCCGAAGAATGAATTAGTCCGGGGTACAGCATGGACACCGGGATTTCAAAAATTCTGGTGACAGTTGACCTGGGCTTGTATTTGCCCAGAGCTGAGAACCTATTCTTTACAGGAAATGCAGCAGTGAGGGCACTTTCTCAGAGTCAGCCCTTAGGTTCATTCTCATTTTCTGGGCCATGGCCACCCTGGGAGGGGCCTTGGACTTTCCTCTTCCTACTCACCCGCCTGCCTCAGCTGCCCAGGATTCCTCCTCAGCCTGGGTCAGCAGCTGTAAAATGCTGCTCCTCCCGCTGTTAGTGCCTCTCTTTCCGCACCTCGACGGAGCCCTGGGGATGCAATGGACAGGGCTCCTGTGGCCTACTGTGGCCGTCTCCAGACGGCCTTGGACGAGGTCCCAAGAGGCAGCCACAAACACACGCATGCACGCAGGCACACATGCACGCCCACTGGGCAGGGGACCTGAGTGCTGGCCACAGAGGTGGTGGCGGAAAGGGCTTTTCTCTCCCAGCGTTTCCTGGCATTGAGCAGGGCCTGAGTAAATTCCAGCTTGCCCTTTGTGGCTATCTGTATGGAGCAGTCTCAGGAATGCAGTTCCTCATTTCAGGGAATTCTAGTAGGTGTGGCTCTTGGCCACCAGCCAATGTCCTCAGAGGTGACTGTGCCCAGGTCACAGCTCTGAGCCCCTCTCCACTTTAGCAGGGCGGGAATGAAGCAGAGGAGGGGGTTCACACGACGATTTTCTAAAGGGGCGCTTGCTGAAGCCGGGGTTTCTGTGGGGGCAGGCAGTAAAATGGCTTGGCGCTGGGCTCTTTTAATGTGGATATGTACTCAGAAGTAACCCTGTTGACTTCGATTTAAAATGACACGCATTCTTTACTGAATGAAACATGAAGCAGCAGAAGAAGCTGAAGTCCCACTGCTGGAGAACCACTCTCTCCTGCGGCGGCAGCTGCAGAGGCATCTCTCCTGGCATGGGACACCTGCTTTTCTGGGCGCAGCCCTGGGTGCCATGACCTTGGGACTTTCAGGCCTGGGCTTGCATAAGTGGTGTAGTGACTCTTACAAAGAGCCCCTCCAGAGACTCTCCGCCTTCTCCACCCTGCCGACTTGGAAAGAACAACCACTGTGACCCTCCCAGAACCCGTCCAAAGGGAGAAGATGCCTGGGTGCTGGCTCATCTTCCTCCGTCCTCGGAGGCCTCCGAGCAGTGCGCTCTCTGTTGCTTCACAGCCCTCCAACTATGAAGGGAATGCGAATCATTTCCCATGGGGCTGGCAGCCATGAAGCAATTCCCGGCCCAACCTCCCTAAATATCTGCTTGCAAACACACGGAGCAGAGAAGCATCCTGAAAATGTGATATTCAGCCCATCACCTTAGGCAGTTGCGCCTTCCTGACAGGAGTGGTTGTGCTTTCAGGATCCAACTTGCCAGGCTGGGGTGGGATGCGGAGAAGAAACAGAGCTGTCTGGAAGGGTCTCCTCAAGGGAGTGGGGTCTGAGTGGTGCCCAGAGCTCTTTGTAGGGATCTGGCTCCCAGCCCGGTGCTGGAATTATTACCGGCCAACCCTGAGGACTTGTGTGGATTCTTTGTCCTGAGATCTCTGGGCCTAGCACCGCTTTCAGCAGCAGCAAGAATCCCCTCAACCAGCCCTTGGCCGCCTCTGATTTTGTGCCTGACTGGGTAGGAGCAGTGGCAAGGGGAGTCCACGCCAGGTCTGGCAGAGGGAGGGACCAAGGAAGCAGAGCACACAACTTTCTGCAGCTCTAGAGGCTTGGGAGTGACTCGAATGCCAAATGCCATGCTGTATGACAGCAGGCCTGGTCAGGTCCTAGTGACCTACATAGGCTCCCAGACCTGGGGAAGGTGGGAGCCCTGGCAAGGAGCCTGTCTGAGGAAGGCTGGGCGTGGAGAGGGTTTATAATCCTGAGACACTGAGGCCGCCTAAGTGTGTGCTGACGGGTGAGTGAGTCATGACATGTCCACGGGGCAGAATGTCACGTCAGAGTGATTATTATAAAGCCTACTTAGCAACACCACAAATGTGTGTGATATGACATTAAGTGAAGAAAAGAAAGATACATGATTTTTTGGCATCTGAATGAGACAAGACCAGAAGGAGATTTTTTTAAAATAACATTTGGCCTAGTGTGGTGGCATATGCCTATAATCTAGGAGGCTGAGGCAGGAGTATTACAAATTCCAGCCCAGACTGGCCAATTCAATGATTTAGTGAGACCCCATCTCAAAATTTGAGAAAAAGGCTGGGGATATAGCTCAGTGGAATAAGTGCTTGCCTAGCTAAGCGCAGAGTCCTGAGTTCGATCCCCAGTACCGCCAAAAAAAAAAAAAAAAAAAAAAAAATCAAAATTTGAGAAAAAGCACTGAGAATACAGCTCAGTGTGAAGTCTCTGGCTTCAATCCCCCGTGTTCACCCCCCCAAAAAAGTGGAACTGGGTACACTGACAGCACTGGGCGGGGTCGGAGGAGCTGAGACAGCAACCAAAGCCCCCCTGTAGGTTTGCTGACTCCCCTTGTAGAAAAATTTTTAGGATTGTCAGTAAGAGGCACAGGATGGGTTTTACTAGGCAGAAATTCAAAGGTACATGCTCAAAGGAATAGAGTGTGGGTCTGAGAGAGAGAGACAGAGAGAGAGAGAGAGAGAGAGAGAGAGAGAGAGAGAGAGGTGCCTTATTTCCTGGAACTGGGAACATAATGCTTCTCTCAAGGGGTTGGAAGCGCTAGGCATGTAGCTCAGTGGTTCAGTGCCTGCTTGCAAAGCACAAGCGCAAGGTCCTGAGTTCTGTTCTCAGTGTAAGAAAGGAGAAGAAAGGAATCCCCAGGAAACAGTGGCTCCCTGGAAGGGTACTAGCCCATATTATAGGTATGAGTCCAGATTTTGAAAGACAAATAATTTAAACGTTCTTTGGATTATCTCAGTCTGTGCCGTTATCTTACGATCAGGTTTCTGCTCTTTATTTTCTCAACTAAGCCAATTTATGAATTTCAGTATTCCTGAGAAATTCTGGGTGTGATGGGTCTGAAAGAAAGGACCCTAAATTTACCCAAGGGGATGCTGATACAGATCTCCCGGGGTGACCTGGACTGGGTCCCACAACTCACATTTGTTTCTTCATTTATTTGTTAATTATTTTAAAGAGAAAAGAACAAAAACAAAACAACAAAAACAAAGACAAAAAGAAAACAACACAAAAACTATAAAAACAATACAGAATTTCAAAACAAGATGATAGGAAATCAACAATGGTTGTTGTGTTACCTATCATTATCTTCTAGGTAGTTGCTCAGTTTATAAGATATACGCATGCAAGATTGATCAAACAGTTAAACATTAACTGTTCCCTTTAAGAAACCAATAGAAATTAGTAGTACAATTATCTTAGCTATCTTGTGTGTGTGTGTATGTGTGTGTATGTATTTCCCTTCTTTCTTTTCTTCTTCCCCATAACTCCTTTAAAGGACATTTATTTTAGTTATGATTTCCTCATCTCCTTTCTACTAGTCTTTTATTTTTTCCATTCTACTTTGCCCCCCCATCACATAATCTTAATCCAAAGGGCCAAGGGTCGGCCTTCTCATAACTGGTTCAGGCTGAGGAAGGGCATTGACCTTGCCCTGGCACGGATCAAAAGTCTTTCCATGACTGATCCAAAGGAGACAAAGGAAGATGGGTTATGTTGTTTGATGAGCTATCATCTGTTGACAGCCTAGTAAAAAGAACGAGGACATTAGCTTCATTTTACAATCTTCATTTATAGCGAGCACGAATTAGATACTAAAAATAGAATACTGATGAATAACGAGTCCAAAAACTGGTAGAAATTAGAATTTAGCATAAGCTATTATTAAGGTTAATATTAACCTGTATTTATTTATTTTGAAGTGCTTACCCAAATATAACAGGTAGGGTTAAAAAGCATGAAAACACTTTCCTGTTTGTTAAAGAAATCTATTTTTTTTCTTATTTTAATTATATCAATGTTGAAACAAATACACTTAAATAAAGATATCTGTGTTTTGTGACCATTGGGTCATCAGTTTTTTCAACACAGGGCTCTATTTTATACATATGAAGATCTTGGGCTGGGGACATAGCTCAGTGGCATAAGCGCTTGCCTGGCAAGCCTGAAGTCAGGAGTTCTATTCCCAGTACCCCACCCTCCCCCATGAAGATCTTTTGTAATGCCTGCCTCCTCATAATGCCAACATGTAAAATCTAAAGTAAATAACAGAAAGTTAGCTTATACCTCAAAGGTAACAAAGCTTAGTCGCTTGTTCTGTAGGCACACCTATATAAGAAATGAAATCTTTACCTGAGAGGTACTTGAAAGTACATTAAAATAACACAACGGGAATATGATAAAAGAGGCCCGGCCCATGTTTTTGGAATAGCTGATGGAGCTGGGAATCAAAGCTTTTTATGGCTGTAAGTTATAAATGCAGCTGGAGACTGCCACTGCCGGCTAGTGCAGGGTTTAGCATCCCTTTTTGTATCTAGCCCAGCTTTTTATTTATGGTACTATTTCTCTGTCTCTCTTTGTCTCTGTTTCTGTCTTTATCTTTCTTTCTGTCTCTCTCAACATCTCTGTCTCTGTCTCTATCTGTATCTCCATGTGTATTCAGATTCCTGCTGGGTATTTAAAACCAAGCCAATGTGAGATGTGTATTAATCAAAACTAACTTATCTCTATATAGAGAGGTCAAGGTCAATCAAGGCTCCTCAGTGATGAGTTTTGGGGCCGGATGTGGAGCCTTTTCCTCTAGCTTTCTCTCTTATCAGCTGTGTCATCTTCCAGGAAGCTCACAGTCCTGCTTGACCGAGACATTTCCCTTTGTAATGACCCTCCGTTTTGCAAAATGCATATTAGCTTGACTCCTGTCCTCTGGGTCCCAATAATCCCCGTGCTCAGGAGGTTGGATTGATGCTGCAACTCAATTATCCCGAGTTGCAGCATCATTTCAGAGATATCCATCAGATCCTGGACCCTGGCTGACCTTAGAGAGCAAAGGCCACAACACTGGCCGTCCTCTTAGCCCAGTTAGCATCCTTAACTTTGGTCTCCAAGCCTTGCTTGTTGAACATGCAGAATGGAAGTTACACCAGTGTGTTAAGATGGTAGGTGTCACCTACAGTACAGATAAAATATGCCACAGACTCCTAATGTAAATACTGACCATGAATGGTGAACAAGGTAGCCTCTCTGTAGTCATACTTTATATTTCAAAGTTCCTGGTATTCAGAAAAGATTATAATCTTAAGAGGGAACGGTAGGTTTTAATTTTAACTATTATTTTATCTGTGCTATAGGTCATGACCTATCATCTTAACATACTGTCTGGGTTGTCCTTTTAAGGTCATATTCCTGCAGAACGCTAACAGGTAACAATGATAAAGTCTTATAAGAAAAAATAAAAATAAGAATAATGAGAGCAAACAGCATTTTAGGATCACAGTTATGATGTCATTATTGTAATTATGATATCATTATTATAACAGGGCCATTAGGTTCCTTTTATTATATCTAAAATGCATTTAAATTCTCATTTTAGTATGAAATAACTTAGCCAATAAAATATATTTAATGATGTAAATTCTCATCTAAATCTGCTAACTTTTTTTTTAATTCAAGTGCCTAAGTAGAATGTACTTGCTTATGGATAGGTATACTTCATACATAACTAATGCCCAATCTTTAATCTTTAGAGTGACATTGTTTAGACTGTGTGGGGTTTTTTGCTTTTTGGTGGTGCTAGGGATGCATTTTTTCTTTTTGGACAGGTCTTGCTTTATACTTCAGTCTTGCCTTGAACTAGGTAACCCAGAATGGCCTTGAACTCACATTCTTTTGCCTCAGACTCTCAAGCCCTGGGGTTATAATCACAAACCACCTTCCACAGGTTACATACTGCTCAGGTACATCTAACTCTCACAATACAATTATGTAGCAGTCACCTAAAGATAAGCTTGTGAAAGTCACAAACAACTTTGCCATCAGGATGGCAAGGTCTCTGCTAAGCTTTCCATTGTAGAGGGCGTGTGCACTGGAGAACATAAATGCACTTAATGTACCAAGGGGTTAGCAACAACTAGCACCACAGCTATATAGAAATCTTTTCACCTATTAACTTTTACTCTTAGGGTGAAATTTAGATTCTTTTAACAGATTTACATGGTGTAAGTGCGCTAGCAAGAATTTAAAATTGTTTTTACACATCCTAGTAGTTTAGGAAACAGTGTTAATGACCACAAATAGACTCCTTACTCTCCATACAAGTGTATCTCATTTGTATAACAAATACTTGTTTAGCAAAAGCCAATAGATGTAGGTCAAGTTTTAAATGGCAACGTCAAATTTAAAGAGGTGTCAGAAAATTTTGGTCATTTTATATGTTTAAGGTCTAGATACAATGTATATAAACTTTTTAACACTAGGTGAAGCTTAGACTCATAGAACATTTTGTCTTTAGATATATATACATCTATAATAGTCTCAGATATACAGGGCATGTTATAACCTGAGTTCATAATTGTTCTTTCAACCAGTTATAAGCTTATTGCTGAAGACATTTTATGAACATTTTAAAAACTTCAACTCTTTTTTCTTTTTTTTTCATTATCTGGAATTGAACTCATGACTTTACGCTTGCCAGGCAGGTGCTTATGCCACTGAGCTATATCCAAGGCCCTATATTTCAACTTTTAAAACTCATTTTTTAAGTAATCAAAAGCCTAACCAAAAACACAAGAAGTTAGCTTGATAAAACACAAAACCTTTGTTTTTTTTTTTAGTGTAGTTTTTACAAGTTTAACCAGCAGCATTTTAATATCTTGTGAAAATTTTGTTTTAGACATAGGACACCTTCTAACCTTCTCATCGTGGCCAACTTAATGACACATCATAGTAATACATTTTTAAATAATACTTATTGGGATGTGGCACCACAACACTGGGGGAAACTGGAGACATCACTCATTGGGGAGAAAACTGAATCAAACTGGCTCAGGCAGCCACTTTTCAGCCACAGAGGGAAGTTTTGCCTGGCAGCTCCCCAGGCCCTGTGGGCCTCCACTTGGGGGAAGAATTTCTTTTAAATATTATTTTAATATAGAATTATTATCAGAAACTCAATTTTTAGCAAACTTAGACAAGCAGTCTTAAAACTTTATATCATTAATAATTTATAAAAACATTTAATGAGCCAAAATATATTTTAAAAACTTTAAGAAGCCAATACTCAAATTCATATTTAGCAACTGAGGACGCAGATGTTATGAACACATAAGCATTAGTCCCACTTATATCTACTTATTTATTTTAACAATTACTTTAAACGTTCATGAGGCCCACGGCATTTAACATTCTTAAAATACAGAATATATAATCTTAAGCTACCTAAGAGATATAATCTAAATTTATTATATATAATTTTTAATCAAGGAAAAGCTATTTTAAATTATTATATAGAAAAATGGACACTGCCTGTGTAAAATGGATTTTTAAGATAAGGGTTATCTTGGTTGGCTAACAATCTGGGCAAAAACATGTCACCAACTTTAAAGATATCTTTGCCCTTACCTTACCAAACAATTTAAATTAGCTCACTAGTAAGCGATACACACAAAAAGCATCTGGGCCAGTATCATGAGTATCTATTTATCCATAAGCCAACTTACACAGAACTTTTGGAGGAAGACATATACCTTAATGTTAACAGCTGTGCTAACCTAAATCATATACCTTTTATATTGTCAAGTTTTAAGGTTCTTCTATGAAAGTTTTATGTAACCCTTCAGCCTAGCAGGTTTTTGTTTTGTTTTACTCTCTAATATTTATGTGAGTTTGATAACCCTTGAATACCTACTGTATATTACCAGTTTTGGTTTATATGTTTATTTGTTCTATGGAAGATCCTAGCAGCCAGAAGTATGCAGGGCAAAAATAAAAATTGAAATTGGTATGAATTCAAAAGGTATTTTTAGGTGATCCCTAGTATCCTAGGGAGGCTGAGGCAGGAGGATCACTGTGAATCTGAGGCCAGCCTAACTACAAAGTGAGGTCAAGACCAGCCTGAGCAGCAAAAGGCAAAAAAAACCCCAAACAACAAAAAGCCCACTATTTAAAAAATGAAGCACCCACAGGTACTTTAACCAATTATTAAAAGCACAAATTAATAGGCAAATAGATAAGAAAATGCATATAACACAAAACAACTATATTAAATCAGAGTGCACGTTTAGATGCATTGGCCATGCTGAATTACAATCACTCTTTTCTTCGTTTTAGGTTTATAACTATAGATAGGCTAGTCAGTTAGACTTCCCGAGGAATTACCACTTGGCACTCCACTTTTCTTATGTAAGTCACAACAGTATTTTTTACTACTCTAAGCTACTCCGAGTACCTTTTCACTGTTAGTTAACTCTATGGGCTCATAACCGGGAAGAGTCAGATGGGAGAGGGGAGCAGCGCCATGGACTGCTAGATGGGATTTTGTTCATTTCCTTCCTTATTATAAAACCAGGTTGGAGGGTTTGGTTCTTTACTTTTTAACTTACACTGAAAGAAAAATCAAACTTTTAGGATCCTCCCTCTTACAACATGGTCCCGAGTTTGTAAAATACAATTTAAAGGTGACATTTTGGGGACAAACACTGAGCCATCCATAACTGTTTAAGACTCACTCCATATATTTAAAATTTCCCTTGCGTACTTTTGGAAAGAGGCACAGAGAAGGAGAAAACAAGAGAAAGGACAGAACCCCAGGGTCAGATTTCCTGAGTGGGAGCTGGACCCGCCTGTGAGTGGCAGCTCCTCCCCTCTCTGTCAGCACCAGTCATACAGGAATGATGGCTCACGCACAAGACAAGAGTTCTTCTTCCAGGCACAGAGCTACCCCAACCCTCGACAACAGCTCAGAAAGGCAGAAAAAAAGGAAGTTATGTACAACACAATAGTTCTGCTTTACTCAACAATTCACCCCTAAGATCGTTACCTCTAGAGACCTGTAACATATGCGCAGAAATCACAGAGGCTTTAAAAAGTCTGGAGGGCTGGGGATATAGCTCAGTGGAATAAGCACCTGCCTAGCAAGCGCAGGGTCCTGAGTTCAATCCCCAGCACCGCAAAAAAAGAAAATAGTACATGAACTCACACTAATGTAATGGGATATTTAAGCTGAGTTCTACAATATTAAAAAGTCTGGAGATGCCACTCAGCCACTATAAATCGTGTATCAATTTAGATAGGGAGATATACCTGAGGTTAAAGTTACCATAACACCAAAACCAAATAAAGTAGTGGGAGGACCCAAGCTAGCATTAGAGAAGTGATCCCGTGAGACTCCAGGAAAATACCTACCGGCAGGCCTAGACGGGCAGCCCTCACACCCAGGGAGGTCTTGACAGAGAGCCTGAAGGCCTGAAGTGGGTCATCTGCCACCAGTAGTGGTGGATCTGTCAATGATACAGACAGCCAGCCGGGCACGCGTGCCATAGGTTCACCTCCACTACTTATACTACAGGGCCTGAATGCAATCCTCTTGTTTTTCTTTTTTTTTCTATCAACAAACAACTCTCACCGCAGAAAAAGGATGTTTAGGACTATCAGTAAGAAGCACGGGAAGGTTTTATTAGACGGAAATTCAAAAGTGCACATACAAAGAAATACATAGAGTGCAGGCCCTCAAGAAAAAGAGGTGTCTTGTTTCCTGGAACTGGGAGAATCTATGCTTTTCCTGAGGAAGCCCCAAGAAAAGGTGCCCTCCAGAAGGGTGCTGACCCAGATTACAGGTGTGAACTCGATTTTTAAAAGATGAATAATTTAAACATTCTTTGGATTCTCTCAACCTGTTTGTTTACTTAAGATGAAGTTTCTGTTCTTTATTTTCTCAAGTCAATTTATGGGCCTTCTGTATTCCCGAGAATTTTGGATGTTGAGTCTGAAAGGACAGAAATCTAAAGTTAGCCAAGGGAATGCTGACGTGAATTGCCTCGGGTGACTTTGGCTGGGTCCCAGAAGCTGCGGTCTTCTTAAAGTACTATGTTTTTCAGTTATGATTTCCTTGTCTTCCCACCTATTCTTTATTTCTTCTATCCTATTTCGGTGGTACATTCATGCCTATCATCCCAGCCATTCAGGAGGCAGAGACAGGAGGATTTCAAGTACACACACAAACACACACACACACACACACACACACACACACACACACACACACGATTGATTGAGGGGCCTTGATCTTTTAAAAGAAAGCAGGGGTTTTAAAGTCAGAATGTCTGGACTGCTAGCTTAGTTTCATTTCTTGGAAAAATATCTTTTTCCAAGTTTTATTTCTTGGAAGTGAATTTATCTGGGAGCTTAACACAAGGGGTTCCTCCTCTGTAAAAAACAGAGCAATTCCTGCTCCTCAAGATTCTTGGGACCACACATCAGACAGGGCACTTCCTCCCGCGGCACCGCCCTTTCCTTCTCCCCCTCCCTTTCCCTGTGTAGCTCTCCCGGATAGGCGCGCTCCAGGGACGCAAGGTCGGCCTGAGTCTCCTGTGGTCTGCGGCTCTCTCCCGTAGCGGAGGGGCGGCTGCTGCTGGAGCCCGAGCAGAGGGGGAGCCAGGAGCCGGAGAGGAGCCAGGGCCAGGTGGTGGAGTCTCACAGTTGGGGCGGTGCCTCTCGTTCTCACCTGCAGGGCAGCAGCAACAGTGTGTCGTTCGGGTTCTGGGCAAAGCCGTGAAGGTTCTCCGGGCGGAAGGACAGGCTGGCTAGTACTTGGGAGCCAGCCTGGCTGACACTATACACAGGTGGTGGCGAACCTTTGAGCACTTTCGATGGTACAAACAGCCCGCTGTGGTGTGGGTGCCACAGGTTCGCCACCACTGCTGTACTCTGCAGAGCCTGATGGCCTGGCTTCAGGCCCTCTTTTTTTTCCTTTTCTATTAACAAATAAAAATTGTTTATGTTTATGAAGTATAACACAATATTTAGAAATACATATACATGGCAGCTAAACTAAGTGAATTAATATGGATTACCTCACAAACTTCAGCATCATTTTTTGGTGAGAACACTTAAAATCTACTCTCCTAGTGATTTCTATGTAGTGTGATATATAATATGTTGTGATTAACCACAGTCACAGGGCCGTACAATAGGTCAGTTGAACTTATTCCTCCGAACTGACTTCTGTGTCCTTTGGCCAACATCTTCCCAGGCCCCCACCACCATCCAACCCCTTTCTCACTATGAGGACCCACAGCCCCTGAGCCTGAGTCCACAGCACTGGTCAGGGAAGCTGTGATTTCCAGCAGCAAGAGGACCTATATTGTTTTAGAGCATAGCATTTCTATTAGGTAAATATGAAGTAAAAGCGTTGCTGGTGCAGCAGAAGTGACGTGAAGCTCAAAGAATGAACTAGCCTAATGAGAAATGTTAGCTGGGTGGGGCGGCTCGTGCCTGTAATTCCAGCACTCTGGGAGGCTGAGTCTGGGAAATCACAAATCTAAGCCCAGCTTGGGCATCTCAGTGAGTTAGTGAGACCCTGTCTCAAAATAAAAAGGGCGGGGGTACAGCTTAGCACAAAGGCCCTGGGTTCAATTTCCAGTATGACAGAAGAAAAGGAGAAGGAGAAGGGGGGGAACCGGGTGGCCCCTGGCTGAGGCTGGATCTCTCTCCTTGGCAGAGCCTTCAAGTCCTCCAGCATGGCCCCACCAACTTTTCCCCTTGTTCTCTTCCCGTTTTAGGCCCCTGCCCCTGGGCCCCCACAGCCAGCCTATTGGCTGGGCTCCCGAGGCTTGGCTGTGCTGCTCTCTCTTTCCCTGTGAGGACCACTTTTCCCTGCCTGCCTGAAGGCTCCAACCTCACTGTCAAAACACTTCCATGGGGGCTGGGGATATAGCTCAGTGGAATAAGCACTTGCCTGGCAAGCGCAGGGTCCTGAGTTCGATCCCCAGTACCGCAAAAAAAAAAAAAAAAAAAAAAGATGTAACAAGTGTTGCATCTCCACTTTAAAACACTTCCATGGATTTCTTTCTTCTGTGCAACTCTCCCAGTTTGCTCGGCAGTGAGCTAAGCCCGTCTTCCCCTCTATCTCGAAGCACACGTTTAGTAGAGTTCCATACTCAGTCCCTCACAGCCTGGAGCCTCCTATTTCCTCCTCCGTCAGGATATATCTTATTTAACTCAGAATATTGGAACACTTTGTTGCGGTGGTCTTTGCTCAGTACTGAGAGATATACAGTAGTTATAGTTTAGGAAGTTCGTGTTCAAACCTCACAGCCTCCCTAAGGGAAAGAAATTGCTGACATACCCATTTCATACGAGAGGGAACTGAGGTTCACCGAGATTAACTCTTTTGTCGCACAGTTGGCAGAGGGAAGGGGCAGAATTTGAACTCTGGCTGCTTAACTTCTGTGCTAGATCTTTAACTACGTATGGCTCACTTCCCCAGAGAACAGAGCTGAGATGTCTGATTGGCGGGTGAGTCCCTGGCTCCACCAGGGTGAGGCGATGGTGCCTACAGGGTCCAGGACTGTGGGATCTTTTTTCAAGGTCACTAGGATGGAAAAGCAAGAGGAAAGAGAAAATAGAGTTGAATCAGAAGCCTTGCTCTTATGGAATCTCTGGCTTTTATCGAATCTGGGGGAGAGCAGGAGAAAGTAGGAGGGGAGAAGAGGCTGTGTACTCCAAGTATGTCAAGACCGTCAGGGACTCTTGACTGTTTACACGCAAAAAAAAAAAATCCCTGGCAGCCAGCACCTGCAAGCTAGATGCCAAGAATCTGTGAGATCCAGATGCTGGAGGAGCTGGGGCCCCAGGCTGGGGCCAGCAGGGCTGAGGTGGGGCGAAGTGAGATGGACGCAGAGGTCAAGACGGGGCTCACAGTCCCAGCCCTTCCGCAGGCAGCCCTTGGCCTGGCCCTGGAACGGGGTCAGCCCCTCCTCCGGGGAAAGGGAAGTGAGCGCCTGTCTCCATCCGGACAGCCCAGCCCCCGCTCTTGGTGGCCTTGGTTTTTGGGGTCTCGAGGCTGTACAGCGGAGCCTCTTCCTGGCAGTCTTTTCATTTGAGGAGAGTCCTGCTGGCTCAGATCTCTGCAGAAACGCATGGGGTTGTACAAGCCAAACTGTTTTCCACAACTCCTGAAGTCTCCACGCCCTATTTGATTAAGGCAGAACAAGTCAAAGTCAATAAAATGGGAGAGACACATTTAAGCACTGATGGTACAGGTTGGCGGCAGGTATGGGACTGGGAATAACAGCTTGAGGTTTCTTGTTCTCTGCAAAGACAGTTTTCATAAAAGTTCAAATATCTGAGTTGAAAATGGAACAACAGTTCTACTCATAGACTTATACATCTATGAATTCAATCAAGTGTTGGCTGATTCATTATTTCTGAGCCTTGGGACTGGGTTTGATGTCAGGTCCTTTTTGGAAGTATTTAAGAACAGCTAGATTGATGTTTCTCACTAGGGAGTGGGTATGAATAAAATCACATACTCGGTGAGGCACAGTGACTCATAGGCACCTGTAATCCTAGCTACTCGGTAGGCTGAGGCAGGAAGATTGCTAGTTTGAGATCAGCCTGGGTGACTTGGCAAGAACCTGTCTCAAAAGGGCTGAGGCTGTAGCACTGATAGAGTACTTGTCTAGAATGCCTAGAATACATTCTCTGCATTAAATCCAGAGAAACAGAGAGAGAGAGACAGAGACAGACAGGGGGAGAAGGGGGAGAGGAAAGAGGAGAAGA